>JABASH010003001.1:0-17964 GCA_019776445.1 Tomocerus maximus | reverse complement strand
CTAAAGACAAGTAGAATGAAAACATTTAAGGATTTTGAAGAAAGTTTGTAATGCAGAGCGAAAGTTGACATTCGTTGGCCGATATATAATTCAAATTCTGTAAGAAATGCGTAGGATTGGAATGTATACTAAATATAGGAATAAATCGGGAACAATGTATAAATGTGCAGGAGCGTCAGTTTGACTAAGAACGAAAAGGAATTGAATGACGGAAAGTTTTTGGGTAGTTTTCTGTTTTCGTCGGCGAAGATTCGCCATTAGGTTCAGTTATCTTTGTATAGTAGAGTTCTTTCATCACCCAGCAATAACCGTATAAAAATAAGAACTTGTAAACTTGTAAGAGTTCATTATGGAAGAAATAATTGCTGACGGAGCAAGGAAAAATGTGAAGAGGAATTTAATGATGTTCTTCTCTGCTAGTACATTATAGAGATATGTAGAGCGATGACATGCTTTAGCAAGTAAGCGACTTTGAGTGAGATCAGAGTAGCCATTGCATGTAGGCTTATAAAAGATAGTCGCTAATAGAAGGTAATAGAAATGTTGGAGACTTTTCTCATCGTTGAAAACCCTTATTAGAAATATTCCATCCCTTAGTCACTCCATATAGTTTTATTCTATTCAGATATGTCGGCCATAAAGTTTAGCGAAAGGTAATTATTATTCTCTTACCCCAGTCTGGCTCTCGCTCTCTGTTCCTCTAACTAGTCTATTATACTCAAGTCAACCATTTTCACTCCTAGTAAGTCCTAGGTATGCCTATTTGCTTTCCCTTGTCTTTATTTACGTAGGGAAGTGAGTGAGCCCATTTAGTTTATGTAAGGAGGACCCGTATTGTATGTTTAGAAATGCCTTTAGCCACATCTCCCTTAAACTACACCAGTTTTCTCCCATTTCTCCTAAATAATTAGAAAACTTGGCAAGAATTACTGAAGCCATGTACGTTCTTACTAATGTAGCGTAATGCACACTCCGTTACTGTTCAAACTTACTAATAATGTACGTGTACAGCCTATATACGGAGAATACTATTCCTGCAATTTAGATACGCAACTTAAACTAATATATATAACAATTATGCACTGGCTATACCTTCCATTTCCTACTTACTGCATTTTAGCTTGACTTTATTCCCTTCTACACTCCCTCCACTACAAAAGGTTAGAAATGAAATTTCCCTTCGTTTGCAATAGTGGTTCACACACAAAAAGATAGCACACACGGTTTCCAGATTCGATCTACAGAATTTCCTACGCCCCAGGCACTCAAACTTTTACGGTATTCATATTCGTTGCAAGATGTAAATGTTCTTTTCCTTATGTTTCCAACTTTACACTCCCCTGTCCCGTCCTGCCAACCTTCACTGGCTTTTTGTTACACTGACAGTCTACTTTCTCATTTTCCCATTATCATTCAATTCTTTCTCCTAAGAATCCATAGCCCCAGGAAAATTGTCTTATTTTGTTTTCAAACCTTAACATGATTTACTGCTACGCAAGAAATCCTAACAAATGGGCTTAACATTCCCACGTTTTACACAATGACTCTCTTCACACTCATTTTCACCTTCCAAATACTTAGACCTTTGTACAGAACAATCCTGAGCTAAAATAGGTACATTTATGCAAAGAAATAGAGTTGACATACTTTCTTTTTAGCCAAAACTTTCACCAGAATTTTTACAAACTCGCTATTTTTTAATTGGTGAAAGTTTAAATTGTGATTTAGCATATCAAAAGAGAAAGTTACGATATCAATTCTCATTCTGTCCATACAGTATTACTTGGTGCAATGTTTTATGTGTAAAATCTTGCAATGAAAATGTTGCAAAGAGCAGATAACAATGCAGGAAAGAATTCTATATATTACTAATGATTATTTTTAGAGTATAATAGTATTTCAAACATGTCAAGATGTGAAAAGGAGTCTTTAATAGTTTCTGATGTATCTAGTTCCGACCGACAGTGTTACAATTTCATTTTCCACCAACCAGACAGATATTATTACCATCATTCATAAACACTAACAATCTTATCGTTAGTTTCGTATAAGTTCTAATTCTCCGTTTTGACTTAAAAGACTCGGGAGTGGTTTCCTCTCTCTTTTGTTGTCTCCTTGTTTCATATTGTGATTTTGACTCAGGTTTGTTTACCCTACACTCTGTCTCACGCTGCACAATTCGGAGAAATGTTTTGTTCTAAATTAATTCTGACTGGCTATTCAGCAAAAGTTTATTTTATTCTCATTCAATTCACACATTCTCATTCAGATGCTAATGTAATGTAATGTAAACAAAGATAATGACTTGGGTGGATCAAGGCATTCCTAAACTACTGAATTCTCTTCCGTGGGTGAGTGGGAGAGAGAATACTGCAACCAAACCTCTGAATATTATGTGACGTGGGTTCCGTCTCTCTCCCTCCGTCCGTTTCCCATTCCTTCACTCTTACACCACATTTACAATATCATATTAACATCCTACACTTTGTTTTCTGCCATTATTAAACACATATAAAACTTAATATATGCATACTAACAATGGAACACGACTATATCTTACCAAAACAACTAAATAAACCACAATCTAAGACAACCAACCCAAACCACACCACAATCTAAAACCAGCAACAAACCAAAACAATCCTATTACTTCTCGACCCATTTACTATGCTTAATTTTACTCAGCTCTAATAACTTTCATTATTCCGTGCTCTTATCTTCACTAAAAATATATTATTCTATTTCCCTAGATTAGCTAAATAAATTGGCTAATTTTCTCTTTGATTTACCCAGAGAAAATTACATTGTCCATGTCCGATATTATTATCCACATTATCATAATGTCATTGCACCTGTAATTCTAATACGTCCAATTTAAATAAAATGCAGTAAATACCTGCTGGGGACTAAAAGAGTAACAAATAAATTAAAATTTCCTTTTTTTCCATATTAGTGTGTTTGTAAAGTATATGAGCAAAAAAGAAACGAATACCATAACCGGTACATTCTGCAAGGGTATAAGGTGGTTGAATGTGAAACAGAGTTTCAAATTGAATAGAATGATAACTATACCTGCGAACATCGACTAGATATTTGGATGGCCATACATTCATCATTTCCTATCGATTGTAAGACAAGCATTTCAGCATCAACGTGACTTTAGAGTTAATCAGAATTGCAAGTTGTTTCTGTTATGATTGATGATTCTGGGTTTGAATGCCTTCGTTGTGCACACATTCAGAGCAAATAATGCTCAGCTATTAGTGGTACTACTACAGAATGGCAGAGAGAACTTACTACTAACTATACATGGCTTAAGTATTGCAGGATTCCATGTTAAAGGTTACAGCGCCTTGTCTCGTCGATTTACCAAACAAAGTAAATTACTTAGCCTTTGTCTCCTGCTATCTGACAATGCGAATCCTCCGAACGCTTCCCTAATGCAATGTCATTCCATATCCTAACCATAAAACCCTCAGAGATTATAATATACCATACAGTCAAATCGGAAACTCCCGAGACTACGTCATAATGTAATCCTTGACTTTTCCTAATACAAGATACCCCTCGGAGGAAAACACCCCTCCGAGAAACTACCTCCCTGGAAACTACCCCTCTGGGAAAGTACCCCTCGATATGACTCTCTCGAGATTTTTAAGCCATCATTATTTATACAAACATTTTTAAGCGTTTTTGTATTTAGTAAGAAAGCTTTTATACTTTTGTTAAACGAAGCCTGCCGGCTTGGCCACTCTGCACATTACTATTAGGATTTTAAGTCGGAGATAAATCTAATTAACCTGTTGTAATTTTAAAGATGAACTAAAATATAGAACCAGCTTAATTGTAATTGGACTTTTAAATATGCCATGTTATTGTTTTAGCTAACAACAAATATTTTATTATGCCCTAGTCCTAAAGCTGTAACTCAACTCAAGAAGTTACTTTATCCATATTCCAATGCTATCTTCTCTTGTTCCTTTTAATACTATTCCTCACTATGTGCATTTCAAAACTGATAGCTCTAACAAAACAAATTTTGTTACATATCTTTACTATAATGTGATGCAATCTCTCATCAATACGCAATCTCATATGATTGGTCCATGAGATAAAGTTTGTAACAGATTTCAATTACAATTTTCAATGTCATTTTCACTAGTGTGTACATCATCAACGGTTATCAACGGAAGTGGCGTAACAAGAATGTATCAAAACCATTAACATTCTTGTAAATGATAAATAAACATGACTCAACTCATATTTACAACACACATACTTAATAATTAGTGAATCAAGTCCCATTTTAAACACTCCACATGCACTAATGATAATTTTTCTAGCAGAAAATATTTGCTACCGATTTGGATGTGTAGTCAAATGACATGCTCATTACGTAAATATGTACTCTTTGTGAAAACTACACGTGCAGACAGAAGAAGAAGCTCAATAATATATGAATCACTAATAAACAAGTGCCTGTAATGACGATATATTTTAGTACCATGTCAGATTCATATTATAGAGTGTATATGAAAAGTACGATAATGTGAGGCGAGTAGAGTGGATGTAGGAAGAAAGAGCTATTGTCATTGCGATCCCATTGATAGAGAGAGATACGATCTCCAGAGGGACAGTTTTGCAAACAACATTCGGAATAGTTTATTGTCCCCCGGTGGAATGCGCATCACCTGGAAAAATACAAGGGAATCCCATTGAGTTGATCTGATCTTGCGAGTGGAGTGGATGGATGGATGGATGGATGGACTCAACTAAAGGAAACCAAAGTAAAACGGCACAGCTTTTCTTCCCTCTCTTCCGTTCCGACCGAGTCGAGTGCTCTTTGTGACTCACTCTCTCTGTGCGTATTGTGTACGTAGTCTAGTCGCGTCGAAAATGCTTTACTTACTCCACATTGCATTACATTACAGAGACAAACTATAGCTTTCAATTCTTTATTTGTTCTACCAACTCCACTTCCATTCCTCTTCCCTTTACACTTTTCTATACTTATTTACAACATAAATGCACATTATTACGTGTCTGTCTCCATTGTGTGTATTTGTATTTATGTAATCACTAGGTGTACAAAACAACATGTCTTACCGGGAAAATGTAACTTCACACACCACACATGCCTAGCCATTAAGCAGAATTTTTTTAAATTCTAATTCTTCATATTCATTAGCAATTTTAAAATTCCAAGCACCAAAATTCCACCACTAAGACGGCGGGAGTTACACTCGTTGTGACTCATTGTCATATAAAGGGTTATCACTTCTTCAAGCAGTAGCATGCTAAATGGTATGAGGCATTTTGGACTGAAAATGTTATTGGGATGAATAAATGCACTTAAAAATTGATTTTACGATTTATTTTTTGTGCATGTACACAAAAATTTCAAACTTTTTGAAGTGTTAAGAATAGTAGTACTTAGTGCTCTGAACTAACTGTAAGCGGGCAAAATCAAACCGACTTCATTTTTAAATCGATTCTGAAATTGGGCTACACAAACGGTCTTATTTTTAAATACGAAAAGTTCTTATTGCCTGAAATTACTGATTACCGCTAACACATAGAATTCCTTAGGATTGAATTGAGTGCACCGTGTTGATATTTTTCTGTTCACTCACTATACTCACCTTTTTACGATCTGTGCTTTTTACGACTTCCCGAACTCCTTTCTCTTCTGCTCACTGTGTACCTTGAAAATGTATTTGAATTAAATTCTGTCCAAATGGAGCATAAAAGAAGAGGAGCAGAGGAGTCTAGCTATCCAGTTGTCCTCTGTTCTCAGGATTTATAGCAATTCATCTTTTATCTCTCCAGCCATTGAATCAACAGCACCGTCCGAAGCACGCACAGTGCAATATCCTCACTCTTTCCTTATAATGTGATCCCAATGTCTGTAGTCACAGGACCTAGAACCTGGATAAAATTAGTAAGTGCTACCACAGGGGCTCCGGGTTCATGTGTGTGGGAGTACAGACTGAACTGAAAGACAGTCCTGCCAAATACACTTCCTTCCTCCTATCTCGACTTTCTTTTATTCTTTTTCTCTTTCCTCGCACTTTCTTTTGAATCCATTTCCTGCCTTAACATATTCCCCATTTATCTAATCTCTTCCCCTTTCCCTTTCACCATTTTCACTTTTCCAGACCTTTTTATTTCCATTCAATTTACATTATTATTAATACTCTTCCTTTACCACCCAGCTACATAGCACATAGTATACAAAAGCTAAACTGACCTCTGCATGTTGGGGTTGACCTTAAAACTGTGACATTGGGGTTTCTACTATACTTACGTTATGACTTTCCTCAAAATTATTTTAAAATGCACTATCGCAAAGAGTGGAAACAGATGAGCTGTGTAGTTAGTCGATAAGATTTTTGGTTTCGATATAAACTAAATTAGATTTTTACGTATCTATAGTATGCAGATTACTTAAAATATGTAGGAACATACTTATAAAAGGTGATGATAAGAATTGAGAACATAACTGATTACAAGATCCCAAACAATAAAAATTACTTCGTGAGTGAGTATGAACCGAAGACAAATTAATGATAGATTGATTGATGAGATTGATAAACAACAACAGCAAGTAGTTATGCTGCCAAATAATGCACGACAATGTACACCTGTTGTACCATCGCTGTTTTGAACAATTGACATTAAATAATGTTTTCATATATATTGATAATAAGCCTATGAGCCAACACACATGCTCCTTGTGAAACTCCTGTAAACAAAATTGTTGTAAAACCATGCAGCGTTTGCAGAGGTAATTTGGTAAGTCAGAAATGCTGTGCTGGTGTATACCCAGAATGACATTGATGATCACAATTATAAAATTACTACTGCCCGTTGAAGAATAATCTATCAATTCTCGATATAGTGATATGAAACATGTAAACACTCTACGTGTCCTGTCCTGGACCTGTGCTGATATTAAAACCTACAGCAAAGCAAGTCGTCACAAGCTCGCCCGAGTAATGGATGCCGTTTATTTTAATTGACATTTAATGCATCTAAGACGCCTACTTTCATTGGGAAGAATTGGCNTAATGCGTCGAAGACGCCTACTTTCATTGGGAAGAATTGGCCCAAATAAATTGTCCTAATATTATTATGCAGCGAATCACCACCACCAAATAGTCCATGTCTAATATATAATACAAATTTGACCAATATATCTATTTAAGTTTAGAAATACTTTATTTTTTCTGCGTTTGTTATGGTTTATGCCGTTTTAGTTGCATATAATAATATAATCGATATTTTGCTTTTGCTTCCATTTGGGCATACAAACTTACATGAAAAAATCGTAATGGTAATGTTATAAGATAAGACTCCTTTTTCAATTAAAAACTTCACCATGTCCATTCACAAGTGTATGACAAACAAATAATCTAATCAGTAGCAGAGAGTGTAACTGTTAATTGCTAAATTTATTTTATATAATGATAACAACATGTCAATTAATAATGTCGATGGTATCATCCAAACCCAATTGCAAGTTCCATACTATAATCAAGGACTTAGTAAAGTACACATCAAAATTTCCTGTGATCGATTTAGCATCAAATCATATCGCACAGCTTTAAGATGTACAAATTCTTATTTTTGTCATCTGTCCTGATAGCATTGTCCACAGGGGAGGTTTTTAATCCGTATTCCCCTGGACCATACAACTTTGTGACTCTTCATTATCCTACAAACTATACTGGATTAACAAAAAATTTGGAAGTATGGGCACCAGAAAACTCGATCGAGAGAACACCTGTAATTTACTTTACCGGAAGCCTAGCAGGTTGAGAAAATTTCATCTACTAAACTATAATGTAGATGAACTTTTTATATTGTATTTAAAATGTTTGCTGGTTATTATTACATTAAACTTTTATTACAGCAACGATTACATCAAGAGCAGTGAAATCGTTCATTGAAATGGTAACAAGTTGGGGTTTTGTCGTAATTGCGCCATGGCATGGTGGAAATGCTAATTATACTGATGTAGAAAAATTTATTGATCCCATAATCGACTATGCTGAAGAAAACTTGTTGCGTGACCTGATAGAAACTGCAGGTAACAAAGAAGAAACGATAGGATTCCCTTTTAAAATTTCAATACGATTTTTATCCGGGTATCATTTTTGAAAAGGTTCGGATCCCAGAATGACTCTTGACTATGACAGAATGATAATCATGGGCCACTCTGCGGGAAATCATATTAATGTCAATTACCTAAAGCAAAATTGCCGAAATTTCGTTGGACATATTCTTTTAAGTCCCGTGGATGGAGCGGATCCTTTCGGCATCATCGATGAATATTGTATCACACCCGGAGTATTCTTGAACTTCAATATGCCCACTTTAGTTATCCAGGCAGGTTTGGACCCGATTCCGGGTAGACCTACTTACCCCGCTTGCGCCCCGGCTAGACTGTCAAACAAACGATTTTATGATGCCATGCCCGGTAACAAATGGTTTATGAATGCAACTACTTTTGGACACGTGGATTTCTTTGAACAAGAATTCATCGACACTGTAGAGGTAAGATTATTCTGTCTTGACATAAAATGAATTAAAATCATAATCCAAATACATTTTCTTATCATTTTCAATGAAAAAGACTGATAGTTAATGTTCTTTTAAGGCGATCAGCTTTTGCGCATCAAATAACATCACGGATAAAGATTTCTATCGATCCTACACATCTGGATCAGTAGTCTCTTTTGCCAAAGGTAAGTTTACTTTTCTGGTTCAGAGATTCAGAGTAGATGAGCAAACTATTTGAACTGATACCGAAGGAATTAATTAATCAACATCAATACCTCCTTGCCCGTGTTCCTTTCTAACATTCAATTCAACTCTGTCTCAATTTCTAATTCCTTGGTGTAGGGTTTATGAAAAGTAATATTGACTCTACTATGATTCCAAAAGTCAACCAAATGAAATGATAGTTTTGCGAAATATATCTTTATATGGATGTCTTTTAATCAACTGTAGCTGTACTGGAGCCAGAAAGATACTGCGATATGCTTGGGTATGTGGAAAATACCTTTTGGATGAGTACCCCGACTATGGTTGAAAGAGATGTTAACTCGAATACGCGATGCAATCCAGGAACCTGTGTATGGAATCGGCCACCACCAAAGACCACAAAATCATAGACAGCACTAATAATCTATTACAAATCATAGATTAAATCATGAAAATCTTTTACTATTCCCAAATTACTTTCTCGTCACAAAAATTTACGTTTTCAGGGAATTTTTTATCCTTAATGCGTGTAAAATCCCACTAATTAAATTGCATTCGTAAGGTTTCTACATGAAATGAACATTTTAATTGCATTTTGCATTCCAAAGTTGACAATTTGAGAAGAAAAGAATTATTGTGATTTAAAGGCATTAACTCAAAGTCTGCACTCTCTTTTCAATGGCTCAAGGCGTAAGGCATGGAAATCATGACACATATAAAAGCGTAACTCGAGAAAATCACAAGCTTAAAGAGGATAGGGTGTGGACGTCATAATATCCTTGGTCAAATGATGTACATAGTTAAATATTCTGAATTGCAGTCCACGTATGTGACCAACAGATGTTGTGGTTTCCTTTGACAAGAGTCCCTGTTGATCAGCGTAAGTAATAACAGTCGTGTTTGTGGAATACAAGAATTTCTGAGTTGTACATTGGATCATTAATCATAGCCTACAAGGAAAATTAATATTAATTCACAGAAAACAACCAAAACTCTAATCTTCAAGAAAACCACATGTGACTAATGTGTCGTATTATTGTTACTACTTACCTATTAAAGCCCCTGTGATTACTTCTGCTATGGCCAGTATCACATTTTCAATTTAGCTGAAGGTATTATAATTTCCTCACGTACTTCAAAATTATAGGTTGGCTCGTTGGCATAAACCACCTCAGCACTTATCATACGACTCAAGCGAACATCTTTACACAGTTTTCATTTTCTGATTTACAATTACCAACAAAGACAATACATTCCCCTTAATAACTAGTTATTAGTAAACGCGTGTAGGTACTTAAAATATTAAGCGAATTACAATGTGGACTTCAATAGCAGCGCTGATTTGTTTGCTGTCCCTCGGGTTTGTTAACTGTTCGTCAGAACCTGAATCTATGGTCATGTCTATTGGCCACTTGGACTACGGTGTTTACCCCTACGCTCTCCATGATAAAGATGTCGCCAATTGCATTAATAAAGATACTTTTGACAAACAGATGCTTAACAGTAATAATGTCACTGCAGATTTCTGGGTATTGACAATCTACAACCCATATAAGCATCAATCATGATCATAAACATTATGATAATCTCTAAATCTGTAAATTATTTTGTCAATTTTTTAGAATACTCTTCGTTGCTTCATAGATTTCTCCTACGAGATGAAAGAAGGAATGAATTCGATAACTAAAACTACACAAAAAAGAAAACCGGAGGCTTCAGCAGAAGAACTGCTCGGCAAATATTGTGCAAGATGGGTTCCAAAAATTGACCCATGTTTCCAAACTACAACATCATTACTTAATGACTGCGAGGAAAGAGAAACTGACCGAGGCTATAGATCTTTATTCTTTGCGGCTGCATACATGAGTTACATCTGTCAAAACCAAACCAAATCTCTAGGTTAGTCTTTTCAAATAAATAATATTGCAATTAATTTAAACCATGTTTGCCCTGTAACCTACCGATTTATTCGCACGAGTAGGTTCTATCAATGCAAGTGAGTGAATTACATTACAATTGTAAGCCCTGGCCCTATGACACATTCTTGGTTTCATAACCCATTAGCTAGATAACGTCTTTAATTCGCATAAATTTTTACTTAAGACATGAATTTCCAGATATTGTTACACTCAATGCTTCCCTGAGTACTTGTCTGATGAATTATCTTTTTTGAATTGCAGAAAATCTTTTCAAGGAATCATCTGCGGATAAAGTTTCGTTAGGCTGTTTCTTAGAGCTGGAAAGTGATATTGTCAACTGCGCTAGAACAAAAGTGGCCAAGAATAATGCAACAGATTTTTGCACGTAAGTGACAAATAATAATTTCAATGCAACTTCAATAAAAATAATTTCAATGTAACGTTTGTATTAACGATCTCTTCCCATCTACAGGAATCTTAACGTAACTAAATCATGCTATTTGGAAAATTACAAAACGGTATCGCAAAGTATCTGTAACTCGACGAATTACAACGAATCTCAAGTTTTCGTCTCTTCTCTTTTTGAGCATATGCAGTCAGAACTTTGTCATGAGACAGAAACAATGGATGAGAAAATCACTTTTGCAAAACAAACAGCAAGGACTGGCAAGGAGCTTGGGGTTGGGGAGCAAAAAAATAATGCTCATTCCATGTCATTTGCACGCGAGGTTTTGATTTCTACATTTGTAATTATTTCTTACGTGAATCTCAACATCATTACGTCTTAAGACTGAACACAGAGAAATCAGACTCGGTTTAATTTGCTCATTCATCAGACCTAATTAGCACCTTTGTCTTCATTGTCAATGACCTATTCATATCCTCTCCTCATGATTAATTCTAATTTAGACACTTAAAACACATTCAGACTTATTTATGTACTATGTCATTTCACACTGTAAATAGTAGGTATCTATTGAGGAAGTTGTTTCTACCGCATGCAATTCGAAATCATGCTGAAAGAAAAGCCACTGTTTGTTGCTCAAGAAAATAAATTTTCAACCACCGACAATGTGTTTCCTAGTATTAAATCGTTTACGCTATGTTTATACAGATATCATGTATTAATACTTTCTAACTTAAAATCAATGACCTGTCTGAATCAAAGGGAAAAGATGGCTAGCAATATTAAAAAATTATGTAGCTTTGCTATTACGTCGTGCCTGATGCACGAAGTATGTAAACGCAAAGGGTCAATTAAGATGGCAATAAAAGTTGATCTTTCTAATACGTAATACACTTTTGTATAACATCGTAGCATTGTTGTTGTTCTTAGACATGAAAGTTTAGTGAAATTATTGCTCAGTTGTTATGTTCATTGGGAGGGAGTGAGAAAGCAAAGAGTAGCATAGCAATCAACAGTTCAGTAGTAATTCCTACAGAAATAGGGATCTTAATGTCAATCAATTATGATATTGAACTATGAAACACTATCCCAGTAGTAGTGACTGAACTCTGCACACGAAAACTTTCCCAAGCCTTTTTTGTCTTGTTTTGATGGTGTTACGAGATCCAAAACCAGTTTTATGCGGCGACAATCCAGATTTTTTTTGTTTTCCTATTGCATACACATACTAACATGTTAGATCACAACTACACTTCTTTCTTACATATGCTAAAGAAATGTTTGTTATGCTAATTTCTAATGTTTTTACCATAATACTCACTATTCTTGGCGGCACAACTGTCACACGTGGAACAAAATACTAACAGATTCATAATTATCATGTTCTTTCTTATACACAATCAAGGAAAACGTGCATTCTATGCGCATAGTATGTAGGTAGTGTTCCGATTTCTTCAGTTTTACTAGTAAATCCCACATAATATATTTGCAGATTTGCAGATAGTAGAATCTCTAGTATACTTTAGCGTTTGGTAGCGTTTCTACTTCAATAATTCGTTAAAAGTGGTCATTTTTATCATTAAAATGCGCTTAAATGCCACTAAAATAGGACGAGAGTGACTCACGACCAATATAAATAGATTAAGGACAAAAGTATTTGAAAGAGATTTAGATAGGCAGAGATGGTATAAGTATTGTCAGCAGAAGGATATTATTTCAATGTCGAAATAGGTATTGATACATGATAACCTGAGTAAACAAGGATAGTATGGTTGGTCTGGTCGCTGTTGACTTGACTGAACGTAGAATCTCATTGATGTATAAAATTCCTGAATCTTCCTTATAGAGGGCAATATAGCGGAAATCTGATATATACCGGTTGGTCCACATTTTAGACGTGCACACTCCTGAGTCCTAAAGTCCTAATGGACTACTGACTGAGCGTTTTGCAACTTGCAAATCATACAAATGCCTACTTACACATTTTCTATTGCCTGATTATTTAGGTATTGATGTTGTACTGTACATAGTAATGCGGTTGTCTCTACACCCTGGGCATGTATTCTAAGGTATTTTAACGTAGTATATCTATTCATGTGTCTCAGAGTGCAATTTATGGTGGCATAGGTCACTTTCCCTTTCTGGTTTCAACAAAAGGAATCTGTGATCCGAGTACGTAATAAGAGTCACTATTACATTAGCCACATATCTTTGGCCCTTGTACTATAAAAAATATCTGAAAACATTAAAGCATACATTTCCTTTGTCAAAAAGGATTATTACGAGAAATTTATCATCCTTTCCGTCTTCAGATGAGAGTCAATGCGTGCTAATGCTAATTTAACAGGGTCTCCTTCGTATGTTGTGACTTCCTTTAATTGTTTACAGCGGAAAGAGAGTACCTACTTTAATGTGTGTGTCGATGTGCTGCAGTGTGAATACATATCGTGTGCATGCTTTCTTGCCTGTATCCTCTATCTCTTACAGAATGCTATTCCGTAGTAGTGGAAAGGAATATCTAGTGCATTTAATAACAAAAGGATAATACCTAAAGTAACGATGCAATCTTATCAAGCCATAAGTGGGACCAACTTTTTCTCATTATTATGAGTGCATGCCTGTCTTTTGCTATTTGGATGTTAGATACACAAAGCAGGAGAGTACCAAAGGGCAAGCCCAAACTGCAGAAGGGTCAAGTTTGTAAATGTATATAGCTGCAAGCATTTACCCATCACACACTTTGTTTATAGACAGAAAATTGCAACTGGGTCTTTGGGTTGCACTGAACTTCTTTAATATTGTCTACTATCAAATTACACGAAACGAAAGGAAATCAGAGTCTCTTCTATGCTATACCATCTATTTGAGATACCTACAGCTATGATCTTGTAAGCAACCTAGTTCAGACTCTTCGATTCACTTTTTATTCTTTATCATCATAACACTATCGGTGAAGCCACATATTACTACACAATTCTCCTCTACACTCTACATTGTTTTACCATTTTCAATGATCAAATCAACTATTTCTATTTTACCAGTTCAGTCAGCATTTTGATATCCTTAGTTATTCAATTGCGCAAAATTATTATTAGAATATCCAATCCAAAGGTTAAACAACGGACTTCCGGGCAGCCAGGTACGTAATGATTTTATTGTTATAAATACACATTGACGTGCTTTAAAAACGTATCGGTGGTCTTTATTTATTGATATCCTTTTTATTATTATTACTACATTGTTTTCGTTTACAAATTACAAATTCGGACATGCTACTTTTTCCCGAGCAGAAAATCCATACACTAGAGCCGTAAATCTGCATTTTATAGATAAAATAAAATAATTATCTATTTCAGGGAAATGGAGCGACTTGTTAGAAGACCAATGGTGGCTTTGTGCATCATTTTATTTTTCCAAGCTTTTGTGACAACCTGTGGATACAGAACAACTACAATAGAAGTGAACAAAAAGTCGGTGCTTCCAGTGATAACAAAAGATGCAATAGTCTTCCCCTTAATATCTGTGCACTTTGTCCAGCTTGTCAAAAACATCATTCTCATTATATTTGAGTGCATCGCATCTGTATTCAAACCAATCATATTCTTCTTCGAGTTTGCAATTGCAGCGTTGCATCTTCTTTTGAAATTGGCAGATATGAAAGAGGATGTAAAGCATGGACAACATGGCTGGCATGGACACCCTGAAGATGACTGGACCAAATTTCACAATATTGTTAACGATTGGAGTAGACGATTTCATTAGTACTTAGTACGCAAATTCAGTAGTAGTAATTGATGGTTGAAAAGACGCCTGACTTGTGCGTGTTGTGTCTGCGTGTTCTTACTATTAATCTGCGTTATTGGTGTACTAAGTACTTAGCTAAGTGAATCTTAAGTTTAAACAAGTTTTGAGCAAATCTCCTTTGTTGTATAGTGTTATGGTTGTTATTTGTTTTTCTAGTTTTCACTACAGTTGTTATACATTCGTAAGGAAATCTTACGTTTTCAAAGTCTGCATAATTGTAATGGAATTGATATGTCAATTCTTTAAGTACACATAAATATATGTTACTAATCAAACACCTTATTTTCCAATTTAAAGATCACGATGCACCATTTTACGAGAATGCATAGCTGTGCGTGTTTGTTCTCAATTTTAATGACTGACTGACAATAAATGAAAATAATTATAAAAATCTGGGATAACTTGTATGAATCTTTGCATTTGTTCCCAATTCTATCCTCAGTTAGGTGAAAGCTCTGAAATTCTATCAATTCTAAGACCTTCCTCAATTTAAAAATGTTAACTACATATCATACTTCAATTGAAACATTAACGAGAATCCATTTCAGACCTTATCACATGAGATCATAGTACAGAAAAATATCCATTATCTTTATACCAAATTAACTAGGTACCTATTAAAATTGCATTTGATGATTATCATGTTTGAAAAAGATAGAAAAAAATAATGGAAAAAGTAGATACATTCTATACATCCCACCGCAATGATCTCATTGTGTATACTGATATGAATGATTGTACAGAAGTACCGAAGACTAATAATTTTGTAACTGAATATTTATGCATTCGTTGAAATGCAGATATAAATACACAAGTACCTGCTAGGGTATGCTTAATACCACGAAATTATACAATTATACATGACAGTCAAAGAGATGCTAAAATAGTGTCGTTAACACTGCTTAGTACTTAACTCTTGTTATCTATGTACGTTTGGCATACGTGTAAAGCATATCTACGCAATTTGCAATGTATAATAGATTCCTTGTTAAGACTTTGCATCACAAGATGTGTATTAATAGAATGCAACTTTTCAATCCTGATTGACACATTGACATAGGATGACACACCTTTCCCCCTACTCCTGCTTTGTTTTGCATCCACCAATAATTAGAAGGCATAGCATTTACATTGGCATTGTTAAGTATCTACAGGTCGTAAGTATCTGGGATTAGTAGCTACACTAAATTGTTCTTCGGTGTCCCATTAGGTAATGCATTGTGTAGTTCCTACTTGTCCAATTCTCAACTTCTGACCTTCTTTTAACTTATGAATGTATTTTCTTTGTAAGTCTTAACATGCAATTGAGTCGTCATACGGGATAACTTTTATGACCTACCTTTACTTTCCGACCTACACCTGACTGACTAAATCCCAATCATCTAGACATCAAGAAGATATAAAAATAAAGTATCAAATAACTAGATATCCGCAGTTTCTTTTACTCCGTGCCGCTTTCAAGACTTTATCTCTCTACTTAGCCATGATACTCAGATTTTATTGAAATTCAAACTTTTGGCAACAATTTCGGTTCTTTAATTCGCTTTTTATTTCAGTTGCTGCCAGTTGAATTCATAAAATATGTCCAAATCATTATTTTACATCACATTTTTTGTGCTTTTAAATAAGTGTACAATAATCGCAAGAAACCTTCCTATGTATCTCAACAGTTTTAATATTCACTCGGAACAGCCTAATACAATATCAAATAGACAAAGTGAGGATATTTTTAAGTTTGAGTGTCATTTACACAGTTAATATAGAAAACATTCTCTACATAAAATACTTAACATTTCAAATGCAGTGCTTTTAGTCTTATTCTGTTATCTAATTTCGTACAGTTTTTCCATTTCCGGATCCGGAAGGAGAAGCACAGACAGAGATTCCTACACGGACCAGCTTTTTACCCAACCTTGGATTCCTATCAGATTTAGGTTTTCTCTTCCTCCCAGATTTTCCAGCTTCAGGTATGATTCGCCTCGGCAGAGACATTTTGGAAAGCGAAGAATGTGTGGAAAAAGTTTCCTGTATGGCAACTGACGTCTCCGGAAGACATTCTTATCTAAATTGGCTACATAAGTAACTATTTCTTTTTCATACTCATCTTTATACATTTAAGTGAAGTGGATTTACAAACTTAGATAATAATAATGAAATTTTATTTCCTATATTTTGTTATGTATATTTAGCCTGCTGATTGACTTCCCTTTTGAAGGCGATTTGGCAGACAGGATGAAAAAAGGAGCCCTCAACAAACAAGTCTCAGATTCTGAATGTTCATATAAGTGCAGCCCTACTATCACATTGAGGAGAGCGTTCAGTGTAATGAAACTTTTAAATGATATTGTTAACGTTAACATTGTCGCTAATAAAATTAAATGATTACCTTGTTGCTGATGTCATTGGATGTGCTTCATATGAAATACAAATGCATATATGAAAACTAATTTTGCGTCAATTGCTTTTGCATTTTTTCATTAGCCACCATTAACACAGTAGCTGTTACAGATAAGATTTAACGTCTGTAGGCAGGCTACATTCAAATACTAGACGTAAATTGATTTTGCTTATCAGATTTTTTTTTGATTTTTCACAATATTTAATTGTGTATGAGTACTGTGCTATGTACACACTTTTATTGCAATATACTTAGAGCAGATCCCTCCTATGTCATTATAATGAAGCATTATAATTTTGCATATTCGTTGTACAACGGTACATAAATCAATGCTGTCAACAATTTAAGTGCAATTTGTGCTGCTTACGTCTGCTAATTACAGAATGACAATTAATTACTAATGGTTTCCGACGATAGTATAGCCTTGCACCAACCTCCTGATAAGAAAATGGCAAATACCTAGTAAAAAAATAATAATTAAATTGCCCATTAGTGATATGCACAAACGTCAGCAATAAGCCAAAACTTTTAAGACCTATTCTCATGATTACGGTTGTTGTATGCACATGCACATAGACAAGCTGTAGCTTGGAAATATTTCGTCTGGAAGTCTGAAAATCAAACATGAGATATTTATTTGTAATTTTGTTTCCCTATAATAACAACAA
>JABASH010003000.1:0-17965 GCA_019776445.1 Tomocerus maximus | reverse complement strand
CCCAAATCCTAAATAAATATTAAAATACAACGAAAAACGTTTTAAAAGAACTAATACTAAAGATCTTATCTACCGAAACAAATTTATTGTAACAATTCGTAAATTATTGTTGATTCAGATAAAATAATTCCCTCTTTAGCTTGCAAGGTCAATCTTCAGTTAATACCAAAAGAAGCACATTTCTAAATATATATTTCCATACCATTTCTGTAACGTACTGTTATTTATTATCTCACAATTAAATGTCTTACACAACGGGAAGCTATTTGAACATTATCATACGTCCTTGATGTGGGTTCAATATCATGATCACGATTACTTTATTGAGTGTCAATTGGGACGTGTACTTGTTTGAGAATTCATTATTTACCTCACACGAATTAATGCACGATATGGAAAATAATTGGGTGATGTAAACCACAGGAGCAGTAATATTTATGAAGTCAGAAATGACATTGAGAAGTACGTCTTATCCTGTCTTCTATTTTGGACGGTTATAAATACTACAATTAATAGTTGTATTTACTTGAGTATTATTTATTTATTCTAGAGGCATTCATTTTAAGAATCAGAATAAACGAATGAATCACAAGAACCATTCAAAAACTATTCATGTATAATATTATTCTAATATAATAACTAAGTTGACAGGCAGTGCTTAGTACAGGAATCTGGAGGTATGGCTGGCTAATACCTCGGTTTAAGGAAAATTTTCTAATCGTAGCCCATTTCTCCTTGAACTTTGACATTTTAATTTATAGGCTATGCTTTAAATTTCATGCATATTAGATAGGTATTGCTAATAAATTTTATTAAAATGGGAAGAAAATATAATAGGGATATGCATGTAGTAGTATTTATTTGTATGAAAACTGTGCATACGAAGTAGTAATTAGGGGCAGCACTACGGATATGAGTTGCTGAGGATATTAATTTTATTATTTTATTTTACTCTATGTAAGTTCTTAAAGATTTTTTCTGTTTTCCAGGATTTGTACTGTGTAAGAAGCGATCTCGGAAATCTTCTGAAAGCATTGGGTAGATTGGATGAAGCCAAGGTAACTGACATCGTGTCAAGTCGAGATATGACAATTCTATTTTCAAATTTAATAATCTGTTTGTTTTTAATAACGAATTCAATGAAAAGTTAGGATCATATAAATGTAGATTATAAAATGAGCAAGATCAGTTAAACAAAATGTTAGGGGAGAACGTCTAGGGTGAAGTAATGTATAACGAGGCAGAAGGGAACAATCCACTGTCTTAGCATATCAGAAAAGGCCACTGAATCTCCTTTTTTCTGTATTACTATTCTAGTATCTGTATTCTGAAGGAATCAAGCAAATATCAGTTTTATTTTAAATTTCCAAACATTTGCAATTTTTCTTAACTTACTGGGATTCAGATTCTGAACAAAAAAGTAGCTCTGTGTACCTATAATCAGAAATTTGGCTTGATATGTAGACGGAAGAAATTGTTCCCCATTGCTAAGTAATGGGCATGTGTTTCGGCTGTGATTGTTTTGGGGATTATATTTTAAAGAGTTATATTGTGAGAGCGGGAGAGTATTTGCTTACAATTTTAATTCAAGGAGCGTACTTGTATTAATTAATGCGGCTACTACTGATGTGGGTTAGGGTCGTTCAGGATATTGCATGCCAGCAGATAATGACGCTCTTCAGTTACTACAGACAATAGAAAATTTGTCTGGTGGCAGGGAGCGCGAGCGATTTTCTTCTTAGCAGGTTATTTGTTATATCAATGTGCGCGTTTTCTGATAGACTCCTAAGCCTCGTTGACATTTTGGTGCCGGTTTGCTCGGTTTGCCGACTTGTGGACTAATGGATGCGCCCTTAAGTAGATATTTCTGCCGATAGGAAACTTCTGTGTTCTTTAGTTTTCGTAGGAATGTAACTTGATTATTTTCATTCGTAAGACTATTTCGGTTCTGAGTAAACAGCGAAGGTGTCTCTTATGTCCTGAAGAATGAGAAGAAGACAAATGAGCCTTCCCTCTACCTATCAAAGAAGAATGGAATCTCGGAAGTTCTTAAGGGATTCGTCAACAAAATTTAAGATTCATTGACATTTGCGCTGCGTTGAATGTTACGCTAATGTTCTTTTTGGTTTTCGCTGCGCGCGCGACTGCACCTTATCAGATTCAGAGAAATATGAAGTCCTTGTCCCACCTTTTGATAGAGATTGATATATGCAACTATCCGTTATGAAAAGATTGAGATAAGGGACTCTGCATTTCGCTGACTTTGAATTGGGTCTTTGGCAAAAAGTTGCTTTGTACAATCTAGCATTAGTTTTGCTGTAATGATTTTATATTAATTGATCTGTAGGTGCAAATTCATTTGTTACTATATACAATCTGATAACAAAATTTTATCAAATATCTTATAATTAGCATTCGAAAAAGAAATCAAAGTCCCCTACATAATTGCTAAGCCTGTTCAGATTGAATTTGTCATGCGTTTTTGGTTTAAAAAACTAATTCAAACTTGCTGATAGTCTAATTATCTAGTTATATTTGTAGACACTGTACTTACCCGAAGTTGGAATAACGTTGTTCCTACTGAGACGGAATTTGGCTTTGCAGATCTACTACTGAATATTACGGAACACAGAAATATACGTTTTATAAACCATTAACGACGTTTCAATTCACCGAATTTGAAATCTGAAGTTACATTATTAAAATTCATACTGTATCTACCTAAGATATACGTGTTAGTGAAAACTGTGTTCCTCCAAGTCAGCAAAGTCAGAAAATGAATAGTGTCTAACCTATGAATACGCAATTACTGCTGACACTAGAGCTAAAAACGAAAGCAGTGACATTAGATCATTGTAGACTGATTCACTTAGTGATGGTCATTACATAAAGCTAAGCAATTAAACAGATAATTTTTTCTCATGCTAATTAATTATTTTGTCATACGTTCTCATTTTGGATTTCACTTTTGCATTAACTGTGTTTGGACGCATTTAAACACGCTTAATGTTTTACGAGTGAAATGCAACGCTTATTCAGTTAAGTCTGGATTCTGCTTTAAAATTACAGAAAAATTAATAGCTCATCAAATTTGATTAAATTAACTTAATGCCAAAGAAAACCAAAATTGCGCTGCTCAAATTTCAGGTTTGCGCGAGAGAGGCAACATTTCCAACTGTCATTGTTGTATTCATTTGTCTGGCAAGATAAGTCACAATGTATCACGGATACCTACCAATTACTAAAAAGTGATGGACGAACTGTGTTTAAATAATGTATGCCTATGCATCAAAATGAAAAGTCATTATTTATTTATTTAATATGACAAATGGATTAGCTGTGATGTGACAAATGAGAAATGTTTGGCGCGATGCGACTCTGAACCCACATCGAGTTACTATAATTATAGGGATTGTTTCAGAGTTTCAAAGACGGATCCCCAGTCACAGTTAAACGCATGCCCATGGTGAGCATTACTTGGAACTCTAAAGCAACGTTTTCCGTAGCAGTGGAAATTGAATGAATTGAACGTTCCATTGCGAAGATATGGAAGGCACAGGTGGGAAGCCTTTTCCCGCATAAGGTTTCTGACGCTGTGATCATATCTTTGTCCTTCTGACATTCGAAGATTGTCCACTTCTTAGTTCTCTTACTGAACACATGCAGAGGAGGGGGCACTTTGAGTGAGACGTGTGTGGAGATATTTCAGATCCCGAGGCAGGAGTTACTGAGAAGAGGGGAATGTTGTTGAATGTCAGGGGGTGGAACTGGAGTGGACGTGGGGTGTGTGGATGTGATTTCTATTTCGAGAGATAACGAAACTCTTCTGGAGAGACACTAATGATTGATTTCATTTTTGATCTTGTTCGGGTAAGTTGTAGGAAATCATAGGAGGTTAGGTAGGCCATGCCATACACAGGCTAACTTGAAAAGTCGACCCCCGGCATTTAAATGGTGCGAGCGAGCATGACGGGGGATCCCCTGAAGATGAATCGCGACTCCGCCACCGCGAGCTACTCACCCGGTCTGCCGTCGACTCGGTCCGGAAGTTTCAAGTTTGTGGGAGAGAGGCTGAGGAGGACGACATTTGCAAAATCCTCCGACTCGACAAAGACTCTTCTCCTTGAATCCAAGTCCAACCAACCAATTGACCACCGAGATGAGAGATCGAGACGCATCGTTCCCCTAACCCCCGCCCATTCTCCTCACAATCCTCCTCTCTAAAATTGAACACGTAGTCCTGGGGAAAGTTGTTCGATTATTCGAAACTCTCAACTTATAATCATTTTATCTCTCAATAGTCTACTGGGTAATGACAAATTCTTATTCAATTCAATTCCCCTATTTTTTCATGATTTTATTTCATCTGATAAGAGCTGATGCTCAAGAATTGTTTATTGCCAATCATTCCCTTGTTTAACATTGACGACTAAACTTCAGTAGAAGAAAGCATTTCCCTTACAACGTTAAATTAATATCCTTTTCACAACTTATTCTTCCTTCTCTCTACAGAGTCGATCAAGACTGTAAAGATACAATTTCAATTTTATTCTTTTGCGCTAGCTGATTATGTTTTTGCCACTCTAAATGTCTGCACTTTGTAGCCACCAACTGCACGGTGTGCTTGCGCCGGCGCTCGCGCTCACGTTTTGCATTTGCTACCAAAGCGGTTGTTGTCTTCCTCTCGATTGTTAGTTTCGGCAAGAATTCTCTTTAGTTTTCACTCGCTCAGACTTCTTAGGCTCTCTTCATTTATGTTGTTTGGACTTGTTCTGAGAAGGGGGCTAGAGGCTCTTCTATTCCAACCACGCGCTCTTTTGCCTACAGACTTGCAAATAGTCAGTGATGCGCAGCCACGACGCACGCGCGCGCGAGGAGAGTATCGGGCGAGATCACTACAGCCACGCGCTCGTGAAGTAGGTGTAGGCTAGGTGCACTATCCAACTCAAAGCGCGCGAATCTAGTAGAATGTTATTCGAAGTCTTGTCCAGTAGTAGGGAACATGCGCTGCGGATGCAAAGACAACCCGCTTCTGCGCTACCGCGCGTGCTTACTCTACTTTGGTTCCTTGGCGCGCCTAACAGTTATTTGTGTGCCGGTAAGGTTTCTGCGCTTAGATGGTTTATGATTGCTACTACGGAGTGACAAAACAGGCCAGGAAATGTTACCGTTTAGGCAGTTTAAGCTAATTGTGTTTTCTTTGGTTTGCTCCTCTCGTTACCCTCCACCGCCATCATCTGAAATTCATTGTCTCTGAAATGACATCGTGATGTGCCTCCCGTCCTTGTCCACCCAACTCCTCACACACCTTCACCCTAAAGGCCTGCTATCTGAAAGCCATTGAGACGAGACCGGATTTTGCTGTTGCGTGGAGCAATCTGGGCTGTGTCTTCAACTCCATGCAGGAGATCTGGCTAGCTATTCATCATTTTGAGAAAGCTGTCACCTTAGACCCTAATTTTTTGGACGCATATATTAACCTCGGAAATGTACTCAAAGAAGCTCGCATTTTTGACAGGTACTATTTATTCTTTCAATCCTTCTTTTCATGGACATCGTTTTTTAAATTGCGTCTTCTTCAATTCACGCAGAGCTGCCGCTGCTTATCTACGCGCCCTTCAACTTAGTCCGTCGAATGCTGTGGTTCATGGGAACTTAGCCTGCGTCTATTATGAGCAGGGGTGAGTTTCATTTACAATTATCTCGATTATTCTAATTACGCTTATTTGTTATGCATCGTTTTTTAATATAAAATTTTGGTTTTCTAGATTCATCGATTTAGCCATAGATACTTATAGGAGGGCTATCGAAATTCAGGGGAATTTCCCAGATGCATACTGCAACCTTGCAAATGCCTTAAAAGAGAAAGGGTCTGTTCAGGAAGCGGAAGAGTGCTACAATACTGCATTGAAACTGTGCCCCACTCATGCAGACTCGCTAAATAATCTAGCAAACATAAAAAGAGAACAAGGATTCATTGAAGAAGCAACACGTCTTTATCACAAAGCTCTGGAAGTACGTTCGTATACATATATGTATATTAGCATGGTTGGATATAATATAGTTTCAATAACCGAACATTTCTTAAATTGTGTTATTTTTTCTTGTAGGTTTTCCCAGAGTTTGCAGCTGCTCATTCCAATCTCGCCTCCGTTTTACAGCAACAAGGAAAATTGTCAGATGCTCTCAATCACTACAAGGAAGCAATTAGGTTTGAATTCATAGAACACTTTTGTATCATGGCAACTGCACACTTGCCTAAATATTTCTTGAAAGACACTGTAATTCATTTTTCAGAATTCAACCAACATTTGCTGATGCATACAGCAACATGGGAAATACATTGAAAGAGATGCAAGACGTTCAAGGAGCATTGCAATGCTATACCAGGGCTATTACTATCAACCCAACCTTCGCTGATGCGTTTTCTAACTTGGCCTCTATTCATAAAGACTCTGGAAATATTCCTGAAGCCATTAAAAATTATAAAACTGCTCTGAAATATAAACCGGAATTTCCGGATGCGTACTGTAATTTAGTGCATTGTTTGCAAATAATCTGCGACTGGTCGGATTATGAAGAGAGAATGCAGAACTTGGTAAGCCCGTGAATGTTATTTGTTACCCGCTTTTCTGCTCGTTGATTATGTAGTAATAAATATGTAAAATTGCCTAGGTGAAAATTGTGTCTGACCAACTCGAGAAAAATCGTCTTCCGTCAGTTCATCCGCACCATTCGATGCTTTATCCACTAACACATGAACAACGAAAGCAAATCGCCGCTAAGCATGCTAATATGTGCAGTGAAAAGGTAAAAGCATTATTCCAGTGGGACAATTGTATGAAATTGTAGAACAGATTTGAATTTGTGGTTTAATTTTTATAGGTGGCGATATTTAGTAAATATCAGTTTTTCAGACCACCCCGTGAGCTGAATTGTAGGCTTAAAATTGGATACGTGTCTTCTGATTTCGGTAATCACCCCACATCGCATTTAATGCAATCGGTTCCAGGATTCCATAGAGTAGATGCAGTGGAGGTCTATTGTTATGCTCTAAGTCCCGATGATGGTACAACATTCCGTTCAAATATTATTCGTTCATCAGAACATTTTGTAGATTTGTCTACGGTGAGACTTCTAATTTCAATAATTAACTAACCGTTTAATAATTACGAATTTTTAATTGGTACCTACTAGTAGTATTCGTTATGTAACATTGAAATATTTGGTAATCAGATCACTTGCAACGCTCGGGCTGCAGATAAAATTAACAATGATGGTATCCACATCCTCGTCAATATGAATGGATACACCAAAGGGGCCAGAAATGAAATATTTGCACTGAAGCCTGCCCCCATTCAAGTCATGTGGCTGGGATATCCCGGCTCCAGTGGTGCCAGTTACATGGACTACATCGTCACTGATAAAGTTACTTCTCCATTAGAATTTGCTGATCACTATAGTGAGAAATTTGCTTACATGCCTCACACGTACTTCATTGGAGATCATATGCAAATGTTTCCTCATTTGAAGGAAAGATTAGTGATAGCAGATAAGGCAAGGAAAATACCTTTTCACAACTATTAAATAAATAATGGGCATAGCTAAGGCAAATAAGCATAAACATTTTTCGTAATTGGCATAACTTATTTCTTTTACAGTCGAGCAAGACAGTAGCTGATAATGTTGCGGTGATAAACGCTCCGGATTTGACTCCTATAATGAAACATGCAGATATAAAGGAAATAAAAGAATACGTCCAATTGCAAGGAAAAGATGAAACGGATATTTTACCAGTTACAATCTCCCTCAAAGTAGCAGAACTGCCCACAACGACAGCTATCGAGGTTACTTTAGTTTATATGTATCTGATACACATTTGTATGGAGCCATTTTAGTTAATTGTGTATATTTAATTTGGTGTCTGAACAGACGATGATCCGATCGGGCCAAGTGCAGACCAATGTTAATGGACTAATTATGCAAAATGGCCTCGCCGCCCCTCAAACTAACAATAAGGCTGCTACAGGAGAAGAAGTCCCGCAGAGTATCTTAATTACAACCCGCGCGCAGTATGGCTTACCTGATGACGCCGTCATATTTTGTAATTTTAATCAATTATACAAAATCGATCCTCCAACTCTAACGACGTGGGTCAATGTGAGTCACTTTCTCATCAAACTAAAGAATCATTCTAAATATTTAATGCGTTTTTAAATGACATCTCATTCTTACTTGGTCTTCATTATAAAACTTGCAGATCCTGAAAAGAGTTCCGAGAGCCGTTTTATGGTTACTTCGGTTTCCTGCTGTTGGCGAGACAAATATCTTGGTAATTAATTCTAATCATTTGCAAAAATTAAAATTCCCTGATTTGAAGAACATTTGACTTAACATTATATTTTTACTCTCTAGAACACTGTGAGCTCTATGGGATTAGAAACTGGAAGAATAATATTCAGTAACGTAGCTGCCAAAGAGGAGCACGTTCGACGAGGTCAGCTGGCTGACGTTTGCTTAGACACTCCATTGTGCAATGGCCATACGACGTCCATGGATGTCTTGTGGGCGGGGACTCCCGTAATCACATTAGCTAGCGAAACATTAGCTTCCCGAGTCGCAGCGTCTCAGTTGACTTGTTTAGGATGTCCGGAGTTGATCGCCAAGTCAAGACAAGAATACGAAGATATCGCTGTCAGACTAGGAAACGATAGAGAATTGTAAGGAATTTGTCTTGTGAATATTTCATGCTAAATATATACTTTAGAGTTTCCATGCTTCCTCACCAAAACAGTTCTCTGCAAGCAAATAAGTTTTCAATTGGTCGTGCATCTACATTTAGTGCATGCAGTTTTTATAATTCTGATAGACTATTATTATTAAAATCCCCAAAAATATACAATTGAAAAACAATTCATTTTCAGTTTGAAGGCGATTCGAGCAAAGGTGTGGATTCTTCGGAAACAGTCAAGTTTATTCGACGCAGCTACCTACGCACATGATCTTGAGCGGTTGTACTTCAAAATGTGGGAGCGGCTTCAGAAGGGTCTCAAGCCAGATCACATCACCGATCTTTCTGTTTACTAACAAATACAGAACTATAGACGTCCCACCACAAGGAAGCGTGTAGAAAGAGTTCAGCCCAACAAAATATCAACATTTATCTGCAAACATTTATTTACTGCAGCGCCTACTCACTGCATCCTGTTCGTCATTCTCATTTGTTTCCTTCTGAAATCCTATTGGTAAATGTCTGCTAAAGATCAGGTTGTAGAATTAGGTTGATTTTCATTTAACCTGTACACTGTGTTACCAATACGACTTTGAGGAGATCAATGGTAAAATCAAATCATATTTCCATTGAAACTGATGCATTGCTAAGATCTATGGGAAAAGGCATATTTAAGAAAAAGAAGTCCGTAGTTGACGCAGGAATGTCGTACAAATGCTGAAAGTACAGCCCATTTTGAGGTATCTAGATTAGTTATTTTGCCACCAAATTCCCTCGGATGCTTTTTGACGTACTTTTACAAATTTAGAAATTTGTGTATACCATGTACTAATTGCTAATTTGCAATGAACAATTCTCTGCTATGAATGAAAAGCAATTGGAACTTTAAAAATGTCTTTGTCGTTGCGTAAATGTGGATTGACTATCTGTACGTAGAAAGTTAGCCTATTTATTAGGCTTAAACCTGTTTTAAAATGTGTGTTTCTAAATGATGTGGACTTACTGCTAGTCACATTTATATCGGCTGCTAGAAAACTAAGTATCACAATTTATGGAAGAACAATGAAAGCAAATTGAAATTGTTTGGAGAAGAGGTTTGAATGGCTAGGATTCTTGCTGCACGCGTTTGGGGCGATCTATTGATTGCTACTACTGTCTTTACTGTTTCCTATTACATTACCTTTGTTAATTGTGTATCTTGTAAAAACTCGGTGTGAACTTGACAATGTATTCTATGTAACTGTAGGCTTGTTAAATAGTATAAGTAGGTAGGCGAGGAGAAGTGATTGTTGTCATCAGAACTATCAGATTGGTCTATGTGACAATGGATGGCAGGTGTTGATGATGAGTTGGCTACTATCATCAATTTATACCTAAAGCACAACGATTACTGTAGACGAACTGCTCTTCGGATTGTAGTCTTTAGTGCTTTCAACGTGAATGTGAAACCGATTGATTGGTTCATTAATTTACCAAAACTCTTTGTCTTTTCATACAAAAAGTTGTGTTTTGTGGTTCGGGTTTCCAATCAAAATGTAAATAAATGTCTTTTTACTGTGGCAAAGGAAAGCCGCGGCGGGTGACGCGGGTGCCACGGCGCACACAGCACATAATGGACGTTTTGCTGTACTATATGCTGTTTTTATATCAATTAACATTTCATTGTTACTAGAGTTAAATACTTTTATGTATCTAGTTATATTTTTAAATTAACCCAAGCTCCTCCTTGTACACTGTTGTTTGAATGTCTTTGATCTGTACAGGATGATACTTTACATATAAAGGGGTTCGCACGGGTACACATACCTACCACTCAAATGATTTTTATTGATGTGAATAATGTTATTAGTATTTTGTGTCCGAGTTGCTTGCTGAATGACCATGGGAAAATATCTGTACATATTTAAATAGTTAGTATGAAAACGAATAGGATAGGAATTCGTCATAAAAACGTATCTTGACGGCGAATGAATGTGTAATTTTAATTTCTAACCGGCGTTTCAAAAGTGTCTTAAAAACTGGATAGATTACGCTGAGTAGAATTCTCTTGTATGAAATTGTAAATATTGACGTTAAATTGTGAGTCTGTGGGATGAATAATGGTAGCGCAGCAAACAGAGTAAATCGCCTCCTATGACATAACATTTATCTAACATACTGCAAATACGCAAAAACAAATTACAAAATTAAACTCGTACCTACCGAAAATACATGTAGATGTAATTATAAGCGTTACTATTATATTTAGCACCCTTTATCATATTATAGTTCGCCTGCGAAAGAAAATGTGAACTTATGGTTTAAATAGACAATGATATTATATAAACAAATGTCAGATTAGATCCGCTTGAAAGATAATTGCTAGGGAAATATCAGTGAAAGCTGCTTTTATTTAAAAGACAGCAAATGTTGATGACGTATAATGTGATTTTTTGTCGAAACGAAACTCATTCGCAATGCTACGATATTGTTATAAGGGTAAGAAAGTTATAGAAGATTACTATAGTGTTCCCACGATCAATGAAAACCAAAAGCTACCTGTAGAAATGTTACTTACTGTATTTAGAATAATGAAAGATGCAGTACGTTGCTCACTCAGTCCAATTCTAAATAAAACTAGACTTACTAAATATCTGTACATCTGAGAAAAAAGACGTCGAGTATGTCAGCGCTTTTTTGTTTGTGGAAAATGATGCAAATGATCCTTATAAATAATTATACTAAACATAGCTTAATATTATAAATGTATATAATATATTAGCCTGACATTTCTTATGAATGGATGAGATCTATTAATTATATCGATTTTATTATGTAAGTGAGGAGATCACCTCGTGTATTTGTAACCAAAGCTCTGTTCGTGTTTTTGAAGTCACCTACCATTATATAAATAATTTGTATTCTGTGCTGTGTTGAATAGTATAAGTAATTGTACAGTTGGTTGATGTTTGGGACAGTTTTCCAGAGTATTAGTTATAAGATGAAAGCTGATTACAGTTTCTACTTATACATTATTATCAAGTCGGAATGAAGAATCAGGAGAAAGAAAAATAAATGTTTATAATTCCATAGTGGGCTGTTAGTTTCTTCTTTAATCTGTATTGACTGGCTGATATATCATCATTCGGTTAAGGTGTATAAATAATTGTTCGTTTATAAGTTAACTCCATATTGTGTGCTATTACATTATCTTGTTCAGATTTATTGACACACTTATAGCCCCTTACAACATTATGTACAAATGACTATATGGTATAAAAGTGAAACACTATGATTAGTAAAACTGGACTCAAAAGTGAATAAACTTAATAAAAAATTCAAAATAATATCATTTTAAATTGGACTTATTTACCATTTGATGACATTTTATTGCATTTATTTAAATCAAATATAAATGTCGTCCAGTTAACAAGATTAGAATTAATCACTTGATATTTATTTATTTGTTTTAGTAAAGTCAAACTTCAATTGAAACCAACCTAAGTTAAGACTACTAAGAATCCATCAGAAAAATGTGGCCACTGTTGCCAGCCTATCTAAGCATTTTATTACTTTCCCAAAATTTGACATGATACAATCATACAATACACACACAATATACAATGATGGTATTATCTATAAAAAACTGCTTTGTCTTAAATGTATACAGGACGGGAACTCTAAACAACTTTTAAGGAATCAAGTGCTACATACAGTGTTAGTAGAAATGGTAATTCCTGTGATTTCATTTTGAATTTATTTTATCTACTTTAACCAAAATCGTATAAATTAATCTATGTAGGTATATAATTCCTTAGGCCAAACTTGTTGACGGATAACGGATTTGTAGGATCATTGAAGTCTGATGCATGGAAGTTAGGTAGCTGCACTACTAATAGCAACGTGGCTATACTTACACTTGAAACTTTGGGTTTGCCAAACACTGCCTTGCCAGCCAAAAAATTTGACCGAATCGAACGAAACGCACACAGCAGTTTGGTGCCTTAGCGAACCACAAAGGTTCAGTTCAGTGTAACACAAAGTTTCAAATGTGACTATGCTCTTATCTTCACAGCTTTTTAGAAAAAAATCGAGTGTATGCAATGTTCCATAATAATAGTTCTAATAGGTGACAGCGTTCCATATCTTCTTTTGACCTAACAATAATATACATCTTTTCCGTACCTTATAGCTACCGTATGAGTATGCTGTACAAAACTCATATGCTAACTACCTTAGCACTGTTTGGGAAATTAGGAATATTTTCTAAAATTAAGAACAAAATTTTATTTCATCATCGGAAATAATATGATTAAAAATCTGACCGTGTAATAAAATTCCATATATTTAAAAGAGAGTTAGTTGCACAAGACAAATTATGCTGAACGAATTTGAATAGGAATTTAAAGAAAGAAGATCTCAATTAATAACTCATTGAGAAATTTTAGATATGCTTCCATAATTTGTCAAATTTATGTGGTTATTAAAAATTCCGTAAACCCGTTAAGGTTTTCTGTAGAAACACAATGGTAGTGCAACTAAACTTTTGGAATACCAGGTACATATACATATTTTAATCCAAATCGAGTTCTGTGAATTTTTATTTCAATTATTGATATTAAAATTATTTGGTTCTTGAGCAATTATCGTAATGAAAAAGTAGGGAGGGATGAGGATCATAACGCAAAAACGGAAGACCTTTCGCCCCACAGCGAATTTTTTATTTGATTTGACAGCGGGTATGAGCATGAAAACTTCACAGAGGTTTTTAGCAGAATTGGTCAAACCTCAGAATCCCCAGGAACTTTCACTGGGGAAAGTTAGTCGAGGAAGCTCACATCTTTCTCCTACAAAGATATTTATTTCACTAAAAGGATTTTGATGATGCACAAACAGGCTGTGTTAATTTGAAACCAAAGCAAATTGTAATCCAAGTCAATTAAATATCAAATGCGCTTACATTCAGTTGTGAGTGTAGGTAGGCTAACCTTTTCATCTTCCAATTTTAGACCCGAGTCAAAGGTTTGTTCACAGAACTTTTTTGTATTTCTATTCAGTACAGTAAGTAATGGGATAATGAAAGGACACCATATTAATCTATAGTAAGTGACGCAGGTTTGTAGCATTACATAATACGTTATAAAACAGTAATCGTTTATTATTCATGAAATAGGAAACTTTGAAAAGAATGGAACTATTGCGCAAGGTAACCTCTATTAACCGTGATTATCGTTTCCATTCATTTTCTCTCGAAGTACACAATTTCCTTTGTCAATTCTGAAATGAATGAAGCATTGAAATTAAAAAAATTACATAAACTGGAACGTGGAGATACAGATATAACGATACTTTTGAGTTGCTTTGAGTTGATTCGCTCTAAGTACGTGGCACAGAAGCTAAAGACCCACACAACTTATATACATAATGGGGAAAACTGGTAATTTAAATCAAAAAGTACCTATAGTGCTCTTCTGGCCTATTTACTCGCGAATTCTCATCAAAGAAAATGGTACTCAGTGTTATGAAAGACATTATATATTTATTGAAAATGATGAGCTGCTTTACAGGTCTTTGGTTCATGCATAGTAATCTGGTCACTAGAAAAGCGAAAAGTATTCATGTAATCAAAAGAAGAAGACTAATTTAATTCCATTGATATCGAAACGAAATAAAGTATAATGTAAATCTAGCTCTGATTTTGTGGAGCAAAAGAAATAAAGTTCCATGAACTTTTACAAAAGCGAGTATCAAACTTATGAAAGAGATTTGTCTAATGGCTTTCTTTACGTTTTTACTGTGATAGGATTATTATTGCTTGTATAATTTTTAAACCCCATTTTATACAAAGGGAACAAAAAAAAGAAGACGTAATATTTTCTTTCAGATACAGATAGCAACTGCCATTCACTCACTTTTACTTAAGTTAACAACTTTGATCACGCTGTTTCATAAATGTAGCATTTTTTATCTAATTTGAAATAACAAATCTTTGTCTCATTGTATTGAACTTCAACCTACCGAATGCGAAGTTCCAAACTGCTACGGGTCGAGGTCTCATCCCATTTTACCCAAAAAATAGACTTTTATCTTTCTTTTAAAATTATTTGATTTTAGTTACTTCTAATCTTCTGGTCCTCAGCATTGCAGCATAAAGATTCTGTGACGTTGAAAATAATTAAGTTTCACGGGAACCATTAAACAGTATTTTTATACTTCTATTTGTGAATTTATTCCACAAAAATGTTGTCCTTCCTTACTGTTTTGTGTCTAGATTATATTGGGTCCATATTCTAAATTCAACCTAAAACAGGCTAATTCAACCATATTATAGAAATTACAGAAACTGCTCGTTAATACTGGTAGATTGCCTCTTTTGTCAGTATACTAAATTTTCCCAAACTTATATGCGTAAAAATAAAAAAGATGTCTGGCTAGACTGTCTTTTGGGGTGATAAGTAATGGATATAAACATTCTGAATATGCATAAGTATGCATATGTTGTCAATAGTTAGGCTAGTATGTGCATCCACACAATTTGTTTTCAAATAAAGTTTCTCACACAGCAGATGACATAGTAGTTGTAGTAAGAAATGCTACTTACTACTACATACATATGTCACATTAGTATCGTGAGTCGTGTCTCCAAATGTACATAAATATTGTTCATACATTGCAAAGCGTTATGAATAGTTTGTCTTCAAGGAGCCGGCCGATATGATAGCAAATGTCGTCGGTGCCTTTCCCTGCTGCCACGATAAAGTTTGTTGTTCAAGAGAAAGTTGTTGCTTTCCCTTTTAAGGAAGGAGAAAGCAAAATGATTTTGAATTACAATTTTATAGAGAGAAGAGCCATTGGAGACTCGTCCTTGTTCGTACGGCAGTCCGTATGCCTGGTTTATGCCACACTTTGTATGTACATTGACACGTCTGAAAGGGAGGAGAAAATGGAGACTGACGATGGGATGAGACAGCCAGGCGATTCAGAATGTTCTGTCTCGTCATATGTAAGTAATGCATTGTAATAGACGGAGGGCAGTTACATGAGATGACGGAGCAGCCAAGCACTTTTTATTGCCTATAACAGCCCAATGAGCAATAATACGAGAAATTCTCCAGACGGGACGGAAAAGCAATAAAGTGGAAATACACAATACGTACGACTGCAATACAAACTTATTACATATGGGATGACTTCCTATAAAAAACCTCAAATAAAGTCCATTTAAGTGCAACAAGCAATAGACGAAAAGAGAAAGAAGAATGTCTTAACTCAGCTTAGGGAAACTTAACATTGCAGCCATTATTCTCTTCAACTTACTGTACTCCATTTGCCATAAAGCTATCCGTAGAAGCCATAACTTTAATAAAATTCGAGTGATCGCGTCCCTTGTATACCTCCCAACTGATTATACTGTACAAGCATGCATATTAAAATGCGATACCTACTTAGTACCGGATCAGTATGCGATGAGGAATTCACAAAACACTTTACGGTAGTGGCGTATCGTTTAATCATGGAGGTATACCGATGAGAATGTCCTAATAGAATAGCGAAGAATGCATAATTTTATTTCCCATTACTGTCTTCTGCATCTATTCTCTAATAGCTGTTGGCAGCCTAAGTACTTTTAATTAAGATCTTTTATGGGGAAAAAGTTACGAATTTTAAATAAAATTGACGTACAACAGCCGATGATGCCACAAACCAAGGTTCGTTAATATGGTAACACCAAAGAGGTTGCAGTGTATTATACTATACAAATAGAGGGAAAACGGAGAATAATTTTTGGGCGAAAGTTATAACATGGATGAATAGCTCCGCCGTGAAACGGCGCGAAAAAATAGCCCATACCTACTAATGCATTATTTTCATATTTCCCGCCATTTCACTGCAGTTTCTGGAAGATTTTTGTTACAGGGACGAGTATTACGGTTTTCCCTCTATTTGTATAGTATAATACTGTAAGGTATAATAGCATTCGAACCTCTTTGGGTAACACAGTCAGCTACTATACTAGGTTAAGTTATACTTGTTTGAAATTTCACTCAAAACCACTTATGGGTACGGGCGGTTGTCAACACCTTTCTGTCAACAAAAATGTTATAAATATAAAACTCTTTTTGTCAACACCATGTCATTACCCATGTATTTCCCCATAAGTGTGGTGTTGAGTTTCAAACAAGTATAACTTAACCTAGTATAGTAGCTGACTGTGTTATCATATCAACGAACCTTGCCACAAACAGTCCCAACCTTTGACTTGATTTCCCTGCCAAACAATAACTACATTTGAGACTGGTTAGGACTTGAATTTTCATTTAGGTAATAATGTAATATTTCCCATGGACAAGTTAAAAGTGCAATTAAATAAGTAGTAGGTATCGCTAATCTACACCCAGATTATAAATTGAATTTCTTGGTCAACTTAAATACTTTACCTAACTATCGCATTTAAAATGTATATCAAACGATGCTTTTCTTGTGTTACGTTTTTTCGACCTGAAAAAATGTATCCACTTGTCTTTGCAATAATAGTTTCAATGTGCCATTACAATTAAAAAAGGCATTTCATATAAAAGAGTTGCGTAGAATGCTGTGGAACCACCATACGCCTTTGGTATTGAGATTGTAATATATTCACAATTGTTGTACTTATTTATAGTAAGTAGTAGCTTTTCCACCAAAACAAGACACTGAGATTCTGTTCCAACTCTAGCAAAAAAGATCGGTGAGAATCAATATGGTGGGTAACTGGTGACGTTTTTGTTTAGGAAAACGCTTGCTTATTTTGATGCACAATAAAAATTGCAGCATGTGGTCAGAGAGTCTAACCTATATTTAAACTCAGTAAGTCGGGTGAACTGAAGGGATTCATTTTTATTGTTTCATCCATCCGTTCGGCTAGGCTTTCGTGATTTTCATATACTGACTGATGTGCAATTTGTGACTATTGTGACATGACATTGACATGGCTGCAATTGCGCTCTCGTCGAAATTGAATCGTAAACTATAGATCCGACCGATCTCTCATTTTTGACACAATTCATGTTTATGTAGATGGTTTGCACCATTTTCTCTTATGTGCATGGATATGCTGCCATAATAATATTTAAGTGTAAGATCCGGTCACCCTCCAGCGCAACTTTGTTCACACTGCTCTGAATTTTTATGTACTGTATATTAAATAGTGACATATTTACCCCGAACGAACCATTTGGTCCTGATTCGAAATATAGTCAGCATATTTTGCTGTGA
>JABASH010002999.1:0-17970 GCA_019776445.1 Tomocerus maximus | reverse complement strand
GACATCTCATATGGGGAGACATCTCATATGGGGTGACATCTCATATGGGGAGACATCTCATATGGGGTGACATCTCATATGGGGAGACATTTCATATGGGAACTTTACATGGGGGGAGACATTTGGTAACTTGGTTGAGACAGGTGAGGACCGTGCTGGCACAAGTATAGTTGATTGCAACTATGTTATTACATATAGTACAGCGTGGTATCCCCGTCTGAACCAAGCTAATGTAGTCGATCGTACCTTGCACATGTATTGTTGCCAGGACTTGCTAATTTGCATGAACAAGTCAATCCCTCGTCTGAACACTGCCAAACCACTAATAAGCAAAACCACACACAGAGGTAACGTAAACTTTGCATTACCAACGTTAATTTCACATTTGTAGAACTTTACACTCACTCTTACAACAAACCTCAAAACAAACGCATAAATATTACTAACTACAATTATGTTTGACAATTTGCATAATATACCTACTTACGGATTCACAGCATAGACAAAGAGACATTATACTATATCGCTAACAATTTTCCTTTCATTTATCTTACACGATATTTAACTGTCACATTATGAAATTGTTTCCAAGTTTGGAAATGCTAAAAATGAGTAATGTTTATTTAGGCTATGCTGAAAATTGTCTTTATGATCATGCTCTTGCAGACATTTTTTGAAAGACATAAGGATTCAGTTCCAGATTTGAAATGATATTCATGAAGTTTTTAAATTGAAAGCGACACTTGAGAGGCTTCATTAAGAATGAGAAGATAAAAAAGTAGGAAAATGACAGAGACTATTAGGATTGAAAGTCGAAATGAGACAGAGGAGACAAATCTCATCTGAGAGAGATTCTCTTCTGAATCATAATTACATACTGTGAAAAAGAATGAAAATTCTTCGCCTATTTAAAAGATCATAGAGTAAGTAGACTTTGATAGAAGTCCCTGTGAAAAGTCATGCTAAAAGGATTAAATAAATCTCGGTTTGATTTTCTTTTGTTAGGGTTTTCATTCCAAAGGCGTCTCATAAAAATTCTTTCTTTTCGGAGAACGGGTTGAAGAATGCAGAACACGAGAAAACTATCTCGTCTCTAAGTACTTTATGCATGCCATAGCACACCATCATCAGACAAGACGAAGCAGAGAAAACATGAACACATCAGCAGCTCAGTTGAGTATTCTTCTAATTCTTTTCAACATTTTCTTTGCTTTGTTCTGCTGCTATGCAAATGCGCTGATATGATACGCCAGACGAAGCTGCAATAAGACGCTAACTATCTCTTTCGTACTCTATTAAAATGCAATAGAAAGTACAACCGTGACGTAAGGTTAAGTTAGCTTATCTTTAGTTACCGATAAGAAAGGATACATAACACTAAGCACGCATAGGCTTATTACGGATATACGAACCAAAACAATAGAGATAGTTTCAAAAATGTATATGTAGTGTGTAAATATATTCTAACAACGTCGTGTGTGATTCTTGTCTGTATTGTGTAGCTTAAGTATCCAGAGTTCTGCTCGGTAGTTTGTTGGTAAGAAGCCAACGAGAAATGCAGGAGGAGCGTCTAAAGAATGAAAATCTCTCTCACACTTTTATGTATGGACGGAGTGAAGTGATCTACAGCTGAAGAAAGGCTTTCTAGAGTGACGCTAACGCGTCACGAAAGCAACTTATTTCAATCAACCTCCGAATCTCATAATCATAAAATACTTACTTTCAAGATTCATTCACAGCTTATACCTAGGAGGAGTAATCTCTTTCACATCTTGGCTTCCAAAGAACTCGCTTATCACTTAGAATAGAACTCGCACACCCGCCGCTACCTTAAAATCTACTGGAAACTTAACCTGCTTACCGTAAATGTCCGAATATGGTAAAACTATTCTATAGCATTCTCCTAATCTTGAACTCGACTATATTGCTCTTTTTTCCTTTCCGTTAATATATCACAATACAGAAAGTGATATCGCAGATATAATAAATGTAATATTTAGTTGATAAAAATTAAGTACCTACTGAAATACTGTAGAAGAATATCATGATTTAAGGATAGAAACCATGCATGGTGAAATAGAGTTGTGTCTTATAATTTATCTTGTTAGTTTTAGCCATATTATACATCGTCGTATGAATCTGTGTGTGCTATTATGTACGTACGTAGTATAGTATCTGTATTTACCATTTTATCTTAGGTACTGGAAATATTAAACATTTGTATTCATCTCTGCCTCATGATATGGTGGAGCATAATGCATTTATTACTTCCTTACCAGTAGTAGACATTATGCTTAATAAGTACCTACCTAAAGTCTGCATAAGGAAAAGGAAGATAACGATTCATTCAGCGAAACGGCAGGTGAACTCACATCACACACACAGGGCTTTAAAAAATTCCTGCAAAAGTGCTTTAAAGCTTAAACTCAGCCTGGAAACCATTCATTTGGATCCTTATATAGCTAAAGCCGAAATATGTGTGATTTGAAATGAGCGTGCATGAGAGGAATGATCCTTTGGGGGTAAAGATTATCCTAGTGGTACTAAAAGTGTAAAAATAGGCGAAAAATCATTGAAGACTTTCCTTTTGACACTCAACTTATGCCTTCCTTTTGGTATGGATGAGTGTTTTTGAGTGAGGAAGCAGATCTTTACGTATAAATATTCCATGCACGCAGATAAAAACAGTCCCAATCTCTAGACATAAACTGTCAGTTAAAAATTCTGCGTTGATAAGTTTTCTAACACAGATTCTACCACATGCTTTACTTTGTTAGGTATTTCTGAGTTTAGATATATGCAATGTGTTTCATACCATAAGGAGTAATTACTAGGGAATTCTTGCAAGTTTGTGTAATGCAGTCTTATTTATTTGAAAATTACTACTAAGCTAGTAAAGTATATTGTAATTGAAACCGACCTGGTGACTGGTAGACATAATTTGTATCCATCATTACCTATAGTGAAATAAATTGCGAATAATTGTCAAGCGTGCTATCTCATGCCGGGAGGCAAAGTCAGTGTCACATAATATAATAACCTATAGAGATTACGAGGAATAGTTTCTTAATTCATTTATTTATCAGAACTAAGCCGACAAAGCCTGTTCCAAGGAATGTAGCACTGTGATATAATGTTATATCTCACAATTTCCAATGACTTGCTTCATTTCCCTGTAAATTGACTTTACATTCAAGACTTAGACATACATTAAATATGCACATGTACTTAAATGTAGGTATGCTCCTGTATATAATTTATGTAAGTATTGTAGTGTATTTACACTACAGTATTATATCAGCAATTACGTATACATACATATAAGTAGCTCTATGTGACATAACTGCTTGACATATATCTACTCATGCATTTAAAAAATATTTTCTTGTATGGTCACATCTATTAATATTCGTGAACCTTGTCTGCCTCTAGCTCTGTGCATATATTTGTATTTAATGAATGTTATCAATCATGAAAGTTTATTTGACAAGACTAAGACTAGTAACATGGCATACATTTCCTTCCCTATCTACTCCTTACTAATTTAGTGATTGTGAGCGATTTATTACATCTTCAAGATGTTAAGTTAATCAACTCCAGCTCAAGAGTAGGAGCGTTCTACACCACAGCCAAAGTAAACGACACTTTCGCTTAAAATTAGCAAGGCAGCAAACCAAACTATAGCTCCTAGGCAGATGTACCTATATTCTTTACCCATAGTGCCTATCTATCAATATTAAAGAATGGCATTGTGGAAAGAATAACTTGTCTAAGCAGCTATAACATACAGTAATGACTTCACTTTAAATGTTTAAAGTATTACACTGAATCCCTGTAGCTATGCTGTTATAGACAGTGTGATACATGTTTACATAAGGTCTTTACTTTTGTTCACTATACTCACAATGGAGAGAGAGTTTAATTTTAACTAAGCTGCTCATCGTGTACTGCCCTTCGAATTGACGAAGGTGACGTTTTTACGTAGGTACTTAAATTAATAGGTACGAGTTTATTTATATATTCAGAGAGATTGTCCTGAGATTTGACTACTTTCTCGTCTCTGTTACGAGGAGAATCAGTTCATTTTCTATTCTGCAACTACTAAAGCATTCTATGAGTGAATTCGCTCGTTAATTACCACATAATAAAATTATCAAAGTAATTAAATCGTAATGACTCGGGTCGAGTTGAGTCAGAGTAGTAGTCTCAAAAGTCTCAACTCAACTGATATTCTGTCTGCTCTGCTTATTAAATGTACAGATGCATTATATATATATAGAATCACTTTCTTTAGTAAAAGGGTACCATACTGTATATGAATATGAGGGAACTCGAGTAATAATATAAATAAATAGTTAGCTAGAACTAGATATCTACATAATGAAAAAGCTATTAGGGACTTACCCTGAATCTGAGTTGAGCCACAGGAGGTTCGGCGTACGGAATGCCTAGAAACGCTCCAACCTTTTCCCCGTTTTTAATAGAAAAAGTCTTGCCTTTAATTTGTCCCAAACTGGTTCGGAGAATCAACTCGGCGCTTTCTTCTTTTGACTTTGACGTGGACGTCAACAGAGGAAGATCATTAGTAGTCGAAGGTAGAGTGTTTGATATTTGAATCGGCTGTGAGGTACTCTGTCCCTGTCCGTAGTCATTGAAAAGCTCTTGCTCACGACTCACTCGGGCCAGTGTCAAAAGAACGACCAGGAAATACAAGAGGAAAAATCCTTTGTGAGATGTTGTCGACAGGCTGAGATGACGGAGACAGGGCATCTTCATTTAATCCAGTCCAGACCAGCTACTCCAATACAAATACTTACTTAAGATCCCTGACCAGGAAATACAAGAGGAAAAATCCTTTGTGAGATGTTGTCGACAGGCTGAGATGACGGAGACAGGGCATCTTCATTTAATCCAGTCCAGACCAGCTACTCCAATACAAATACTTATTTAAGATCCCAGTTTACAAATACTACAAATCTGTCTCATACATACAACTACTTATACTAGCATTTCATTTATCTTTAAAAATATGTATGGAATATGGAACTTTCAATGCAATCTCAGTTTTCTAAACGTACACTAATCTCTGTCTCTTCTTATAAGTTAACTAGTGTTCTTGACATTTATTTCCTTCTTTATCTGACCAGATTTATCTACGCAGATATCCTATTCGCCAAAATAAACAGATAAGTGTAGACCGTAATAGTTTGTATTAAACTATATATTACATATACATATCACTAATGAGAGTGTTAACTGTTGTAGTTTGTCATTCCAAGTAATAAACGCTGTTCCCAGTAAATTCTAGGCAATAATGTAAATGTAAATTATATAAGATGTATGTTCTTACTATAAGATTTTCAATCATCTAACAATTCGTACATGCTACCAAACCAATTTAGGTATCACTTTAGCCACACGCATCTCATCCTCGTTTACTATCAACAAATTAATTAGTTCATTTTTAATGAAGTGTAATTGCTAGTTCTTCACATTTGTTATGGACCTTTCCATTTCAGACTATGATCTTTAATTAGATGTCAAAAGTTAGAAAGACAATAAGACAAGTTAGATGTACATAAAACTTATGTAGTAAATAATATTTGAAGGACGCTAGTTAATGGACTGTTAAATTTGGTTACCAGTAGCCGTAAGAGATATGACAGGTGCTGTCCAAAGAAGTGCGTCAAAGAAAGTTTCAGTGGCATGGCACATAGAAATGGGTTTTTGTCATCTTCGATGACGTAACTTTTGAGAATAACAGTCTTATTGACGATCGAATCGTAATGGTCTTTAAATAACTATTACTTTTGTACCTAAGTGGAATAATATATTTATTTCTTTACAGTTATGCTAAGAATAACTGGTATTAATATTGTCTTGAATAGTTTCCATACTCTGTGTGCATGTGACTGACAAGTACAGATAATAGTCATGAATTTTTGTATACAATGACTTTGGGTATGTTAGGTATGAAAGGTATTTGAAGTGGAACACTCAGTAGTATTGACAAAACAGTCTTAATTGGAATTACTTAATCACACGAGAGTAGGTATGCATGAAGAAATGCAGTCTTAAATCAATTTGATTGTTATTGGTTAGTAGCCTAAAAGTAGTAGTGAACTAAACATTAACATAATGTGAGTACGTGAGCATTATTTCAATTGCAGAGGTGCAAGATGTTTCCAAAAGCTTTTGAAAATGTGTAAAATAAAAGTTGCTTTGTTTGAGATGGGGCCATGGGCTATATAGGTAAGTAGATGAAAGCATTGCTACTTGAAGTTTTATAGGGCCACTTAAGATTAGACACTTCCAAAGCAATGTGTGCAATCAAAATGAGAACAATAAAACATTACTAAAAGCGATACTGTTATTTTAGCTGAAGGGCAGAAGCACAGGGTGTTTGCAATTAAGTGTGTGTCGATGCCCTAGGCTTAGATGATAATTTGTATATTTAAGTGTCTAGAAATGTAGGGCTGACAAAGAAAGAAAATGCTGCAGTAGATGCAGTAGCTAGAAAAGCATCTCACTGACACGTTTGTACTTGCCTACCTAGACAGACATAAATAAAAACACGGAGCTACATTATGTAGACAAAAGTTCCTGAGTCTAGTATCAAATGAGCCCAGACCAGACGGTAAATATATAGTACATCACATCAGGTACAGATATTTTGGTGTTGTTCCTTTTAACCAATGTTATTTTACTTTTTGGGTGTCTCAGCATGTAGGGACGCCTTTGTGGAAAAGTGAGAAAGAATGTCTCTTTGTAATTCTGTGTAGACACAAACAATGCAGCTAAACTGTCTAATAAAGTCCAATCGTTGTAATAATAGAGATTACATAAATATAGAAAGAAAGTGTCTTGAGTGACTGCTATTATCAATAATGTACACAAGGGAGTTAAGGTACTTGATCAATGTCAAACAATAAATACTCACGTCTCTCTCTACTTTTGTGCATCTGTTTCCTCCTAGCGTACAAAAAATAAAAGGAGTAAAACAGAGCTACTACACAGACACAAGTATCATGTGTAAATGCGTAATCTTATGTGCTAGATTCTGCAGTAACATAAACATAACCACTTATATGCACTGTTAGGAGCATGCTGTGAGATGAAAGCTAGAAAAGTACTTACTTATATGTACATGTGTCACAGGTTAGGTAGAGCATTGATATAAATGCTTATTGTATGTCTTGACTTTTCTATGTGCGCTATTAAGTACCATAGCTATCGCCCTACATGCATTATCTAGAAAATAAAAAGTCCCTCGAGAAAGAAATGTTATTATTGTTGGTTCTTGTTCTTTCTTGTCTAAGAACCCGGAAAATTTAGACTCACTGTGTCACAATCAGATTCTTTGCTCGGGGTTCCATGTCCTTGTCTTGTCTTTTCCACATCATGTTTAGCTTTTAGCAAAGAAATATTTACTTTGGCTCATTCACTACATTTACTAAGTATACAAGGCTCTATGCTAGGTACACCTAGAGTTATAACTAGATAGGTGCATAACCTTGGTCATTACACTAATAAATGAATGCAATACGCCCATAAGCTTTATGGCCAAGTAATAAGACTCAAACTATACGGAAACTCCTGAAATGAATGTAAGACCGAAACAGCAAAAGCTCATTACTGCATTCAGAAATTCTTTAACTTTACCTACAGCTTTTGTTCAATGTACGAGACTAACAAGGTGTATCTATTACAAGCAACTGTGAATATTCTTTGTATGCATTCAGGTTCCCCTAAAAACACTTGTGTATTATTTGCATGCATGTATGTAAGTAGGTCCTTACCTACTACCGAGTGCGTAAACAATTTAGACAGCAATTTATATGATTTATGTTCAAGAAATGGGTTGAATTGAAACAGTAGCCATGATTCATTCTTATTTATTGCCAATAGTTGAGCAAGAATTTGCCTTCATTATAGTTACTGTAATTACTAACAGCAGTTCTCAAGATATGAACAAGCTAATTATATCCAAAGTTCTAAGTACCTACCTATTTGTGCTATTTCGATTTCTAGCAAATGTATACTAATGTATGGGTGTAATAATTAATATGGAAATAAGGCAGGTACGTAGTTATTTTATTATTATGACTTAAAATTAGTATACTATATAACACGGGTAATTTAAATTGGTAGTCCTATCTCAGATTCACCTAAATTATAGATTGAATTAAAATTTTGAAAAAGTACTCACCTGATTACACGACGGAAATGCAGGAGATTCGTGTTTGTACAATAAAGGAAGAATTAGAGATTCTAGACAGGTTGCTACATTGTTTGTTATCAGTTTTAGTAGTGCTACTGAATGAATCCATAAATCCCAATCGGAGAAAGATTACGGAGTCGAGTCTCATTCTCAACGAAAACTGTGGATCACTGTTATCAGTATCAACACGAGTGAGCAAACAAAATTCAGACAGCTCCGTTGAAAACAGATTATCTGTTGTTTGATATTGCGGCGTTTTTTGTTGGTTAGTCCTGGGTGGTTAGTGTTTATCGGAATAGATTCATTTCTGGCATGGCACGTTGTCATTTAGTGTTCATATTTTACTGGTGTTCACTATTTACAATGTGATTATGTAGAGCGGAAGAACGCAAAGGAAATGTAGTGAAATTCTGTCGCAGTATTGTGTAGCTATATTGAAGTGAGGTGAGATGAGACTGTTGTAAAATGTCTCAGTCAGTCTGTCTGTCCAACAAACTAAACCTACTCAAGTTAGTCGGTTTGGTACAAATGTATGGAAAACATAGTATAATGTTCTATACTCTGCTGAGATATAGCGTAAGTCCACGATGATGACACTTGAAACTATTCTGCGTATTGCCAAAAAATGTCTACAACAACCGCACTCGTCTAGTATACAACAAAGTGCTAAAGTTATGCAACATCATCATTGTATTTTGTAAATATGCTCTTCCCTGGGAAATGCATTTTCGTCTGATTGTCTATTATTGTGTGTAGAAGGAGAAAGGAAAACTGTGTCAATATGCAGTAGCAGAGGTAGAAAACGTTGAGACAATTTGATATAGTGGTGAAGATGCTTGAGAAGTCTATAAATTTGTGTGATATGTATTTGTGTGAAGTGGGGTGGAAGACAAATCACCGAAATGGAAGTGAGACAAGGATAAGACAGGCAGCAGTCAGCTACCTAGCAAACAATAATGGAGCTAAAAGTGATGTGAAGGTGGTGGATTGAATTCCAGTGTGTCTTGAGAGTCTTCTGGTTTTACATCCAGCACTTTCCATTCACACTTGCACTCGCTCGCATCTCTCAAGCTTCAGATCAACTTTACTCTTGTCTTGAGTTGAGCAGAGAGAGTCAGGAGATGAGGAGGAGAGCAGGCAGATATAGAAGATCTCTCAGAGAACCAGCAAAGACTGAATGCAATAGGCGCATGACTTGACATCCCCTCGTACTATATAACACTGCTTGCTACTACTAACTCTCCTTTGGGCTAGTCTGGCCAGTTTACTCGAAATTCAACCTGATACATAATATTACATTTTCTACGTGTAATCTGTTAGCTCTTTTCTTTAGCTTTCGTTCGGCCACATGACGACAACGGACACAGTAGAAGAGTGTAATCAAACTAACCTAAAGGTATCCTCTTATTCAGGTATAAGATGTGAGTTCCATTTTATATATTGACTTAATGTGCACTTCCAGTTGGATGTTGTTCACAGCATACAGTAGCAAATATTAGTACGTGCTACTTCACTCAAGGATAATGCGTTTTCCTGGATGAGACACACGAAATAAGGACACTCCAACTCAACCTTGTACTCTCTCCAACTTCCACGCTTTTAAATGGCCGCAAACGTTTTTAAGTGTCTTGCTCCACAGAAAATCTTACTGGACAGGGGACACTTGCCTCAAGAGTTCACTAGAATCCACAATTTCTTTTTTTCCTACGTGCCTCTCTTTAATATAAAAATTCTTTGATATGTAACAATGTTTCTCAATAGATACTTCATTTTTTCCATTATGTAACTACTCGTCTACTACATACTTATTATTATGATTGACGAAGACAGCTAATCAGTCCAGTTTGGAAAAATAATCCAGCTTTGCACAGGAAAATAGTTTAACTAGTAGCATTGGCTATGCTTAGTTAACGAAGATGTATTCTGACTAATCTGTCAGATAATTTGCGATTTAAATGAGGAATAAGCTATATAAATATTTACTGTGGGTTTATATGTTGTATTAGGTGTAGGTACTTAAGTATAAGCATTCTCATTTCTATTGCGACTTAAAGTGATGCATGAAGGTATCATAATAATATAGACAATTACTGTACTTACATAGTTAGGCTTAATTGTAATAGGTTTAATTTTTAAATATCATGTATTCAAGGCACCAATAATGCTTGAACAATTTACTTGCAGAGGCTACTATGTAAGTGTACTTTGTAGACACCTGAATAGAAATGAGATTTCAGACGTCAAACAACAAAAGACAAGACTTGTCAGGACGCAATTGACGCTAATTGACAGTAATCGTTGAACAGTCTTGGTTTCTCTGTTGTGTTCAGTTGGAATTTGGTAATTATAATATTAGGGTATACATATGAGTACTTATAGACATACCAAAAAATGAGCTGTGTTAAACAATCGAAAAATGATGGCATTAGATTATGCATTTTTACATTTTATTTAGGTGTGTTGCATTTTGTATGCCACTTTTTATTGGGCTATGTGAACATTCCATGTCATACCTGTTTACAAATATTCGTCAGTAATAGTAATCTCTGAATTAACTTGTTTTAATTCAAGATCTTTACGAAAGGTCGTGAAGAAGAAGAGGAAACATGACAGTCATGTTTCTCTATTGTCAGCAGAAAAGACTGACAGATTCAATCACTCAACTCCACTTGACGCTCTTCCTTTCCTTTCCAAACATATTTAACAATAGTTACGAATCCGATATCTACTCTTGTAAGTAGGTAGTGACTGACATACTGCCATTATTAATTACGAGCATGTACCTGCATCTACATCTAAATTGATTTTTAGTGATGAAAGCAAGTCTACTACATTGCTTATCTGTTCCATCTTGTTCTTGAACATCTTTAAAGCATAAATATCCAGCAGTGTAGTAAAAATGTGAAAATAATAATCGCCAAAATGCAGTTGCGTCGTACAAGCAGATTTATTACACTACAATTGATCAAATAATTATCCTATTGTTAGCAAAATACTACATGTGAGATGATCACGACAAGGACGAGGTATGGTCTAATGGAACAAGATCTAATTTAATTGCTTTACAAAAAGATGCAGTAAATCTGTACAGATATGAGTAAAACCTGTCTTGTATCTTGCTTTATTGCACTGTTTGTTTCGCTAGGTAGTGATGACTGAAACTATATATTATACTAAAATGATAATTGTGATATTGTAAACCTTGTTCAATAATCGTGATTGCAAGATCCGTTTAATATTACCATAAAATTTAGCATAGAAGCTTTTAACTTTCGACCTCCACACATGTTATAACGAAAGGAAAAGTTTGTTTGAATTATTTTATAACTATTACTGCCTATGCAACTGTTTTATCGACGATTGTAAAATATTGGCAAATCCATCTCCTGACTTCTGTAATGGTAGAATTAGACATTAATGATCTGAGTCATTGTTGAAATGTTACTTGGATTTATCTCTGTAAGATTGTGTACCTGTGTGAAGACATAAACGAACTTTTTTATGATAAGTGCTTTGAATAACAGTTGAAAGTCCTAAGAAAAGAAATTCAATTAAGGTGAACGAACAGAATAAAATAATTAACTCCTCCGTGCCCTACCTACCTGGTCTTGTATCTCATTACTCATCAATGCTCAAATTGTTTTCGGGAGAGATCTACTTACAGTAATAAGAGAACTACTCCTACTTTGTAGTAGGGAAATGCTTACGGCAATTGCCAAAAGAGAATCTTCTAGCTAAATACGGGTTGTCTTAATGCCTTCTTCAATCTAGTGCCGTGCTGTGTCTGTTTCGCTTTAACATTGCAGATTATTCATGGAAGCTCTGAACTCTGAACTAAATAGCTCACGAAGATATAATCAATGTCAGATAAAACTTCAGGTTGACTCAGTCAGGGGTAATAAAAGCTCTATGAATTGGAGTATCCTCTTGCATTCATTTACCCTTCTTTTCTGATGGATTTATTGTGTACATGCTCCATTTTTATCAATTTCCCCTTTTTATTACCTTCGTTCAGTAATAAAACACTTCTCAGTTCAACCAGGATAGTCTTCTATTATATATTACGAATCCACACTCGCCTTCTATGAACGTAAGAAATCCTTCTCTTCGCATTAGTGGTCTTTTGCTAGAAATTCTCATTTCATAATATTATGGAACGAGGGTTTTCACATTCGCTAATACAACAACACGTCACTTATAGGTAATTAACTCCTTGCCAGTTTACTGCTGTGACATTGACACTTTTGTATGTTTATTCATACAAGGTATTGATAATTATTGTTTGCAATAAGTACGACACATTACATGGATGCAATACATTTATAATGATGGTTTAAGTACGTTCGAAGTATGTACTTTACATTAGCGATTCTGCAATTTAATAGCGTAGCACACCAATATAAAAGTCATTTTACATGTACAGACACTGAAACCATTAATCTAACCTTTGGAAAGTAAAGATTGCTATGCGATGAACCCTGAACACTATTATTTGTCCTTAGTTCATTCTATACGCTATCACTTATAGCTGCAATCTGTACTTATTGGATATTTGAGGATGAAACTGATACCTACTTATACATTTACCATTTCATCGGGAATGGAACTTTTTATTGCAATTTATTAAGACGTTTGTAGTCTGTATATTTATGATTTGGTTGTCAGAACTGAATATTAACAGAGAAAGTACGTATTCTTCAAATGCATAATATAGAGCCTTAAAAATTTGTGTCAATTTTAAGAAAGACTGCCAATCTCAATTCTTGCTGAATACGTGAGATAAAAAGTTGCATAATTTGTGAGGATAAATAGTTAATGCAAGACGAAGACAGACGAAAAAAAGAAACTCGGGGTATTCAACTTAGAGTCAAAAAAACCAGAGATTGGGAACAACTGATACTACCTACAGAAAATACCAAACCAAGAATAGTTGATATATGCAAACATTAAGAAAGGTAATAGATGTAACATATATCGAGACATCGAAGTAGGCTGTCATGAATATTTTCCTGTTAAAACCTAAACGTATGTGAATTGCAGTCTACTTTTATTGAAATGATGTATTAACCAGAATGTAATAATCTGGTACCCGGAGAACTCGTATAGATTATTTCGTATCTGGTGGTGTGGAGATATCGTACCTGGGTACAGAGATTTCGTATATATCGTATCTGGGTACTGAGATTTCCTATATATGCAAATTTAGGAAGGGAAATGTACTTATTCAACATTCAGACTCTTCTATCTTAATCCTCAGAGTCAGATATACAAATTACTAATGTACAATACCATCAATACACGTATGAACGACATCTCAATTCAGTATTAAGATACGATAACTCCATTTACATATTTACGAATCCTCCAGGCCCCCAGATACGAAATCATCGATACGAGTTCTCCGTGAACAGTGTTATCTATGTCTGGCTAATACACGTTTAAAAAGAAAATAGTATCTCGGCACTTGTTTGTGAAGAAAAATTTACAAGAACCAGGTGTAATAAATATAGGTACCTAATGTAATTATACATTGCATGGTATAGAGGAGTGTAGCAGCTCTAGTTTCCTTTCGCAACTATTTTGAATGATACTTATACTTAACAGCGTATTATCTGTATTTTTCTTCGAACTGTTATGTAAAATGTTATGTAAGTCCCTTGATATGTAAGGCTCTGATGGGTTAAACCATTTCTTGAAAAATCCAGTAGAATAGAATTTCACGAAACGTGCTTAATAATTCTCCTGAAAAGAATTTCGAGTTCCACGTATTACTTTCTACTGTGTTACGTTTAAAATTCATAGTACGTACATTAGCGTACATAGTGGCACCAAGACCCAAGAACCCAATGTAGAGCTTAATAAAAGTCAGACTAAAGTGTAATTGAAGACACCATGATGTAACTCATGTAAAACTGCTAGTTTCACTCTGTCAAAATTCCCCATAACAATGTGAGGGACTCGTAAAATAATAGTAGCAAACTGGCAAAGAAAGTATCAATTGCATTTGCAGAGCAAACAATTTACATAAATATGCAGGTATTAGCCATATCCTATATTTTTCAAGGCATTTGAAACGGCTATTAACAGTTTAAACCTGACATTGGCAATATGTTAATGGAAACGTTGTACTAAATTGTCATAAATATTGTAAGTCATGTAATGATGAGGTTGCTGGTATGAAAAGTTCTTTGTTAAGTAAATACCTACATGGAGTGAGCCAAGAAAAAACGTCATTGAAAGTGTTCTGCATTGGTGAAATGCACATCTATATCAGTAGGTACGTTGAATTAGTATATGCGTAGTGTCTGTGGTACATTATGCGGTTTGGTTGTGGTAAACTATGATATTTACGATTAGGCAGTAGTGAATGAAGGAAGGAGATGTGTAAAGATGATAAAAAGGGTAGGGGCGTGTTGTTTTGAGAGATGAGAAGACAAGGCAGACAGACTAAAGTGTATGTAGGCATAATATACTGCACTTTGTTTTGTAAAGAAGTATACATAAGTAGGAAATAAAGTGCATTAGCTATAGGTGTCCCGCACACAAACTGAGCATTCGGCTCGTGCTGAGCTGTCTGAGGACCACTGCTAGCAATTCAGCCCCAAACTAACACTGTATCTCCTACAGAACGTAAACACCAACAAGACGAACAAGAATCTCAGACACACAAACTTTTCTCTTCTCCAGACAAAATACCCACATTAAGGAAATAGAAATTATAAAAATATTCCAGTCCTCTCTTTCTCTCATCTACTTTGCTCTCAGGATTGGGAAGACAGGACAAGACATCATATTTCAACGGAATTGAACGAAGCATTACATTATGCTTCAGAATTATGCTGCCTGTGACTCTGCCTCTGACAATGAGTGATATATTACATAAGTACTACATACGTCTCCCACTCTTCTTGTCTTCACTTCACTTAAAATCTCTGAAATTATGTGCATAGAGAATTCTCGTCCGGGGATCTACTATATAAATATGCTAAGCCCTTTATTACTTTTAGTGCTCTTTTGTACCAATATTACCTCCTTGCTCTCATATGTCTCTATAGGACGGAGATGAAATTATTATATAGTGCTCGTGGCCAATTCTCTAATTCTATAAAACTAAAGTTTTCTAAATCTGATCTTCCTCTCAGATTTATCGTTCAATTGAACATTCGGTTTCTGGGCTAAATCTGATAACAATGCGATGAAAGGATGTGTAAAAACACTTGAATAGCCACTCATGCCACATTCATGGTAAAATGCATTCGTATACGTGTTCATTTGATTTATTGGCCAGACGTTATGCTTTATGTGCGTTTATATTCAGAAATGAGATCACTGACTATATTATTTACCTGGAATGATATAGCTAGTCTACACAAAAATAATCCTGTAGATATAATTTTATTGCTCGTGCTCTCGAATTTACCATTAATCGAATTAAGATTCTTATCTATTGACATTCATCTTGAGTTCTATTTATTAAATCATTGTCATGTCAAATGACGGTAGATTACATGCAACTATAGGTGAGATTTTCGGCAATAATTCTACTACTTATCTAGGTAGTGTTCACGCTTAATTTATATAGCATTGTGCTGAATCGTAAATAATAGTGATGACATAGAAGATTGTTTCTTAATTGCACTGTAGACCCTAAAGCTAGAATTAAGGTAAATGGGTATCATTTTTGTCTTTTTTACATTCATATTGATTATGACAGAAATAAGTCCAATTTTGTTAGAATTTTTGGTATACATAGAATTTTAGTCTTTAGCTGTTCTTTAAATCGAAACCAAGGAATTCAAATGCTGTGGATGAGGATTGGTTCTAAGCCATCGTCTTAGATATGCACTGACCGGAAATAAACAATTAGCATCTTAACGGATTGTAATGGCGAGCATATATACAGTTGCTGAAATAAGAAATAAGGTTAAATAGGTATGCACATTAGGAAAGAACATTAACACGGTATTTTATGTGTGTCGGTGAACTAGCATTTAGTGAATGCTTGTTCCTAATAAGGAAACGTCATTGTATATTAAAGTAGTACAGTACTTATCGTAAAGTTTGTTGCAGGTTTGAGGCAGTGCAGAGTATCATGTAGTAGAGAAAAGAGGTGTGTGGCTTATCGTTAGGTATTTATGGCTGGTTGCGTTGTCTTGTCACTCTGTCACCTTTATATTTATATAGATCAGTTAGTGCGGTGACGAATATGTGAGAGACATGCGAGAGCCTTATCTCGAGAGACAGTGTAGATGAGATTTAAAACCCTGGCTGGAAATGCCTGAAATAATGCTCACTTCATACAAGTCCACACTATCTGTGTGTGAAGCACTTTTGAGAGCGAGCTCCTTCCAGAGAACGAACTCCTTCCAGAGCCCCTACATATAATGTAGACAGAGAGCAATGCAATGGTGCAGAGAACACAGTTATCTTTAAAGCCAAGCTTTCAGTTTAATAGTGCGTAAGTAATGTGTCAAGAGAACCATTTAAATATGTATGGAATGTTGTACACAGAGATGATAGTAACGTCAACATGATAAGTACCTACCTACCCACATACATGCATATAAGATGGGGCAATGGAAAGCCGCCGAGCTAGATTCATCGTCAGTCAGACAGAGTCACATCAGCGGAAGATGGAACAAGGCAATTCCATTAACACTTTGACCCTTCGCCTTCCCTCTCTATGACTTTGATCATATCTACATATAATCTGGCTTTACTTTGCTCTCTTTTCGCCTAACTTGTCTGACTTGACTTCACTCATTCCAAGAACGTGTGAGCCTGAGACAGCTCTTATGTAAAAGTAGAAGTGTGTAAGTACTTGTACCAAATATTTTACTTATATCTCCGCGGTTTCACTATTATGTTGATAAGTCTCTCTCTCATGATCATTATAGAGACTTGTAGGCTCTTACGTTGCATTATTTTATTTGTAATGAAATTGCTTTCAATTTACGTTTTGGGGTTGGAGCTCTCGTCTTTCCTTCCTCACCGCAATGATTTTCAAACAATCGTCTAGTTCACACGGACATTCCTCACTCCACCAGCCAGAGAAGCAGCTGTTTAGGCAATTCATAGTTATATAAAATTATTAGGTTTTCTATGCATGTAAGGTACAAGCATACTACATATACATTCTACATAAGATTATACTTTTATGTGTGCCCACATTTACATTTTACATCTGTATATTATAGTATTTATTGTTATGTTTGCCTCAAACTGTATGTGTAATAGTGTTAGTGTTCATCGAAATGCTAAAGTTACAAGCTAAAACTGTGGAGAAAAGGGGCAAAATGGGCAACTACATGCACGAAACATTTTCCTGCATTGCATGGAAGAATGGTTAATGCTTGGATTAAATAATAATGCGCATAATGAGAAGTTTCTTATTCAAATGAATGCGGATGCAAGCAATGTAATGTCTTATTATGCAGGTACCCTTGGTCCGGTTTTAGTGTTAATGAGCAAGTTAAAGTTTCTTAATAGTAATAATCAATAATAATTATAGGTATCATCATTACGAGGGTATATATTATTGTATGTAATATAGATAAGTGTCATTATTGTCCTAAGGGAATAACTACAACTATGATTGCATGAATGACTGCATTCTCAGATGTGCGAAATGACTATGTATTCATTCAGAATGAATAGAGAAGTCTCTTATCGTCCCCCACGTTTCCAATTTGTGAGGGACGCTCGGAAAGTTCATGCAGAGGCACCCGACATTGCCTCGATGCAAAACT
>JABASH010002998.1:0-17973 GCA_019776445.1 Tomocerus maximus | reverse complement strand
TATATTGAAAGCTCCGCGTTCTAGGACTTTAAGTATCCTAATAGCTTCATTACGTTGAATGGAGCTTATTAGGACACCTTTATCTCACGATGCTGAGGCACGGGCAGGCCGTTTTCTTTCAAATGTTAACTTGTGAACTATATAAAACAGGCATACATATAGACAGACAGACCTACAGTAGCATAACAAAAAATGTCTAGAAACCTAATTTCTTTGTTTATTTTCAATTTTCAGCGTCTACTTTATCAATTCTCAAAATACTCCTGTTCATACAATTTCTGCTTATTGTAATACTTCACTGGTTTCACTGAATTTTTCAAATTAGCCTAAATATCGATATTAAAGCAAAGGGTGGTTTCAAACATTTCAAATATTAAATTACCAATACTTGTCGAATCGAAAATTTTTAACTGTCAGTTGCAAAAAGGTACATATTTGTAGTATAACGGCAAAATATTACTATAGTGTATTATTAATATAGATTTTATGGAGTAATGAAAAATGCTCACTATCTGTGTCCCATGAAAACAGGAGGTTTGCATTAACTTTAACAGAAAATTTCAATACGTGTAAGTAATGAGATAAACACGACGTAGAATAGTTATTCTGAATAGTCATGCAGTCACCTCACTATGCCATCCTCATTATTCATTTCCATCCAAACACCGAACTGTCAATCATCATCGTCAAAATGTCATCATCGTTTAAAACTGCAATAAATGTTTTATTGTATTTTCCATCCTACTATATAAAAATATTTCAGAAAAGATAGAGCAATATTTACTTATGTTGTAGTATGCATGAATTGAAGCATAAACACTGTTAAATATAAAGAGGAAAGAGTAAAGTACAAAAAATATGCATATGAGACAACTATTTAACAACATCCAAATCAAAGTGAATCTTTACTGCAATTATTTCCAAAAGTTCTGTGAAATGTGAAACAGTCTCTGCGGCTTATCTCAAAATCTCTCCACATCACACGATCACAAAACAGTATAAATGACAGGTAGACAGACAGACATGTAAATTGTCTGGACCTCGTCAAGGTCTGTCGCCTGTAATGTCTCAATTTTTTTAGCAACGTAATTATTTACTTCAGGAACAAAGACTTAAGTAGATTGGCAAGTCTCTGAAAATGATAAACTAGACAAAGTTCTCTTTGCAAACGAAAAGTCGTTTCGGATTAGCATCTATAAATGCTACCATTTCATAAGCGCTTTTCCTACCTTTATTATATCTGCATTTATGCATGAGGTAATGGTAGACGTTGGTCAGTTTTTAAGTAGTTAAGTCTCGTAATCGTTGTATACCTGGGAATATGCCTACATGATGTTGTTGTACTGTATATTTCACGGGAGAAAGGTCAATATCTCAGTCTATAAACATATTATCACAACATACATAAATATCTTAAACGTTCCCTTCTTCTGTAGTCGTATACATCGTATGTATTAGTATAAGTAGTGTGTAATCATCCTATCATTATAAATTTGTTGCTGTTGGATTATAATTACTGAAATGATTAAGAATCCTTAGGCATTTCCTGAGTTGAGGTACAAAATCGCCTGCTTATATATAATTTCAATATAATACGAAAGATTTATATTTGAGGTTCTATCCTAATTTCACATGTAACCGTATAGGGTGTTCCAAATGGCAGTATTTCTTTGCAATTAACGCATTAGGAACTTATCTCAAATTCGGTAGTCGGTAGGTTGACCGGCTAATGTAAGATAAGGCAGAACATGCCACATCTCATTAGTTTGGTTTGCAATATTCGTTTCGATAGGTGCATTTGGTCTAATTGCAGTGTGGTTAAAGGTCTTATCTTTCTCTTTCTTACTTTCATTTCAATATTCACTTGGTTAGTAGTAGGTATGCAAATAAAGGTATAAAGGGAAACGCCGATCCGGCATCAGGCAACAGATGCAATGGCCTGCGAGTATTATATTTAGAATATATACATTGTTTCAGTACAGCAAAGGCTCAGTGCAATATACAATGAAGGTGTAATTTAACAACAATGTAGGATAGCAGGCTAAGGTTGGGTTAGGTCTGGTCAATGATAATAAAGAAACAGCACAAAAGAACCATCAAATGAATCTACACGCGCAGACAGACTGACAGAAAACCTGAATGGTACATACAAATGTACCTACCCACTGCATTCACGAATGCCCTTTATATTCATCCAGTGTTTTCCTAAATAGCCATGGAAAAATGGATAAATACGTAAAATAGGGCAAAATTGGCAGGCATAATTTTAACAGGGACTTAGTTGATGCATTTGTACATACGACCCATTTGCCCTTTTTCTTTGTTGTTTCTTCATCTTTGCATGTTAGAATTTCTTTGAACGCAGTTTATACGCAGTGGATTTTAAAGTAGCCGTAAATAATGATTTATAAGATAAGTATTTATTTTAGCACATATTTTACTCTGCTAACAGCATGCCCATGTTACACCAAATTAAATGATACATAATGTCAATAAACGCATTGTTTATCTGCTATAGTTAGCTAATTAAGTCGTAGTATTTATTATAAAAAACGTGTAATAAGTATAAGCAAAGAGTTCATTTTAATTGCTTCAGGAAATCAAACCATTTGGTTGTAAAACCAAAATATAAATGTATGTACTTCTCTATGTTCGCAATAGCTGGAGGTTTGTTAGCAGCTTCTTTTGCCAGATTTACTGTCTCGACTTTCTATTTCCTGTAATTTTCCATTGCAATAAGCACTGGAAATGGGGTCCTACTATTATGCTCAAATACTACAAGACATTCCTCTATGCAGTTATTTTTCCTATTTCACAGACTTATTTTTTATTTATCACATTATTATATTGCGAATGCTATATATTTAAGCACGTAAATATTATTAACAATGAGATAGATTTGTGGGCATTTGTATATGTAAGTACAATAGTCATTTTGATAAGTGGCTCGCATGCAGCTAAATAGCTCATGCATATGTTATACAATGGTTATTACGTAACGAAAGAAATGAAATCGCATGGGATGGAAATTTACGTGTCTTGACTTGACTTTGACTTACTATACTCCATTCCATACTTCATAATATTGTTGCTGCTTCTAGTTATGCATTTCAAACACATACACTGTAGAATAGACTTTGCAGGTTACCCATTTGTATTTTCATTTCCAATGAATTTCTATACCTTCGCTTTGGCTTTGCCATACGTACATTGCTACATTATTCAGCTGTCTTACATGGGAACAAGTTGAACTTGGAAGGTTTTTACGTAAGGAAAAGTATTTTGATGGGCTTGCATTAAATAAAACCCGTTGAATGGATAATCCAAGCTGATATGAGTCTTTCTAATGCTAACGTGGAGTAGCAATGCTACATAATTTTACACTCAAATATTTGTCTTCTCCTCTGCTCATTTTACGTATTCTATGTTCTTACATAATTTGATGATGATGATAATAACACGATGATGACATTTACGTTAACTATAGATCGGTGAAACAAATTGAAATAACAACTATATGGTTACATCTCACTTCCCCCTCGTGATAGCCTTCCCCTCTGGTTAGACTTCCCCTCCGTTAGACTTCCCCTCCGTTAGACTTACCCTCCGTTAGACTTACCCTCGGTAGACTTCCCTTCGGTTAGACTTCCCCTCGGTTAGAATGTCTCCATATTAGACTATCTCCCGATACGATAATAAATAAATAATGTTACGCCTCCAACGCTATAAGGGAAAAATGGTAAAACGAGATTATGGTCACTACTATTAATTACGTGATAATAATATGTATCTTTAATACAGAGTGGCCAAACGGGCAGGCTTCGTTAATAAAAGTACACAAGTTTTCTAAGTAAAAACGTCAAATGAGACAATCCTTGTATACTGTTGTACCAAAACTAAGTTGTTTGTGACTTCCATTTACTGTTTTAGTGTTTAATTTTCTCGTTTCGAGTAATATTTAATACATGCCTGTAAACTGTACAGCATTTGTTGAAGAATTGTTGTTTCATTTGACATTTTTACGAAGAAAGCTTGCGCACTTTTGTTAACGAAGCCTGCCCGCTTGGCCACTCTGCATTACAGATGCACATTATTATCACGTAATTAATAGTAGTGACCATAATCTCGTTTTACCATTTTTCCCTTGTAACATTGGAGGCGTAATATTATTTATTTACTATCGTATCGGGAGGTAGTCTAATATGGAGATATTCTAACCGAGGGGAAGTCTAACGGAGGTGAAGTCTAACCGAGGGGAAGTGAGTTGATACCACAGCTATATGTGTCTAGCCATTCGCTCAACAAAAGTTCCCTGAATTAAGTATTTAGACAAAGAGTTTTAAATCTACGCTTCGCCTACTGTAGATATGTTCTAGAAAATGGACTAAATTTTAAAAAGTTTTTCTATAAAAATGGAGACGACAATTGTTACAGTAATGGGCATAAATATTACTAAACTTGTCTTGTCTCTGAAAGGAGAAGGACAATTAAGTAATCCATTCCTTCTGGAACTTTTTCTTTCAAAATATTTTTATCTTAACCACCAAAACTGAAAAAAAGAAATTGCATAACGTATAATATTTTTTGATTACATGTACCCACTTATGCAAAATTAAGTTTCATGAATGAAAAGGAGCTGTGCATTCTTTTAACTCATCTCCTCAAGTGTTTTGCTATAAAAATCCTGTAATTTGTTATGGAGTTGGAGTATTAAGTGTAAATGATATTTTGGCCATAGAGTCATTCGTAAGGATAGATAGTGCTCTACGATGATAGTACTACATATGGTACCCATTAGGAATGGAATGCATGTATTATTGATTCATATCGATCCTGTTTAAAGGTACGTATACCTATGTAATGCTTGGTGTTTTATGTGAGTATGCCTACCTACTTATATGACTAGGCTAGCTTAGTATCGAACTATTAGCTCAGTCTTGTGCGCCCAATAAAGTAGAAGCGTGGTAAAAGAACATGAGTAACTACTCACAAAAGACGATTAAATAAAAACATCTTCATAATTGCGAAAGCCCATGTCCGTAAATACTAAGACAATAAATTGAAAAGAGAGTTCGTAGCTGATTGTTTACTATCCGGGTACATTGAGGCATGAGAAATAGTGGATTGACACCCTGTAAAAGCAGGTTCAGGATTGTATCCGACCTGATAGTTGTACATGTGTATTAAGTAGTTTATTGCAAAACAGACATTGTTATCAGCGATGATTTATATGTGTATGTTCTGTTTGGCTTATCTTGCGAAAAGGCAATTATAGTGTGCGGATAACTTGCTATATAAGTATTTTTAGATAAAGCTCTCTCTGCGAATTTAAATAAAAAGCATTTGTACTTTGCACCCTTAGAGACTGAGAAAAGTGAGTGGACCGGGGATGCGGGATCATCCTAAGACGATTACCCTCTTGCTATTATTATTGTTCATGTGTAGGTGCATCACGTTGCGTAGCACGGAGAGAAGATTCTATCGCTAGTAGGTAACTCATGCATATTATGCAGGTAAATACTAGTAAGTACGTAATGGCAACTATTCAGTCTCCCAGATTATAAACTAAAACAGAGAAGTGCATCAGTTATTCCCTTTTCCATCGGCCGTCTGCAAGCTGTTGCTTATTTGAGTTGATTGCTCTTTCTTGTTCTTCTCCATGAAGTTGACGTTCAATTGATTCTATTGTAAGTCTTGTAATTGGAGAATCAGAGTCTATATTTGTACAGAGAATGAAAGGATATAATGTATGCAAACAGATTGATGTGCAGTGCACACTTTCTTTGTGTGAACTATAGCACTGCTAGATTGGAGATGTGTCAGAAACCAATTACATTTATGTGTTCGTTACAGGAATTTACGTAATGCTGACACTCATAGTCCACCTAGGCCCTATTTATAAGTATTTCTGATTCAGAGTATATTATTTGCATTCGGGTGTACTCGACATATTTACCTATTAAATTGATTATTAGGGAAATATCAATTTTTATAATTTGCAATCTTTTTATGTATGGATTCTGGGGAGATCTTCAGCCTCCAAAGCACCCCTCAATACGACCTTGCTTAAAAGAGTGCTTTCTTGTCGTGAGTTGCGATCTCTTCTTTAATTTTTGTGGGTCATAAATTTTTATGTCCTCGTATACAATGCAGATGTGGAAGAAGCTTCGTCCACATTCCACAATACGATATAAGGATTCAGTATGTGTACATTGGCATACATTATTAGTCCTAATTCCTTAATGGTATAAGTCCGAGTGGTAGAGTCGTTGTGAAATGTTAATATATATATAGGGATGGTATATATACTAAGTACACTTAGCAGTAAGAAAAGGTAAACAGCCAAGTAAGCAAGAGTGAATCATAGGAGCAGTTTATCTATACGTTTTGTAGCTATGCCTGTAGTCATAGTTCTACTAGGTAGAGCATATTGTGGAGCCCAATATAAAGATACTTTTGGTTAAATCCGTTAAGCTACTTACGAATAGTTACGAATGCAATGCAAATGATAAGTAAAGAACGCTGTCCTGTGTCGTCCGACGGAGCATAAACAAAGCACAAGAAAAATAATGTAGGTATACACAGACTGAAAAGAGAATGATTTTAGAGAGCACGCCACACACCGTAAAAGTACATTAAGTACCTGGTATGTAGACCAGAAACAGCATCTCTCATGGTTAGTTCACGACATTATGATAACCGTAACACTAATGCTCCGCCTCAGAAGATAATAATAATATTATATATTACGATGTTTACAGCTTCATTTACACAAAAATTCGTAGTTGCTCGAACGAAGCGATATGTAGGCACTTATTTACATTCAGCAGAACTCTTTTGAATGTTATTGCAAGATTGGGACGGCGGAGTTGTAATCACCACGTAATAAGAGTGCTGCGTACACGTAAATATGTCTAAACGTACCAGCAACACCACGCTCACTCGCTAGCTCTCTACTATACTCGGCTAGTCGTTGCTAAAGTTTCATTTGTGGAGAAACGAGGCCAAAGTTTCCACTCCAGACAGACGAACCAAGACAAGACTAGACTCCACGACTCATGTCCTCATCTCCTCATTCACTTTTTTCAGTCAAGTTTAATATTATGGGATGACTTGATCGAGACGAGACACGCGAAACTGTCTCTGTAATCTCACTCAGTGCACTACTTCCCATTAGTTCGTGGGTGGGTGCGGATATAATTGCGCTCTGTTGATGTGTACCTAGTTCAGAGTAGCATTGACATCATCCGGCATCCGCATCCCAAACTATCTCTAAGATTACGTCGAAGAAACTCTCACTTTGCAATCCATTCATACATGTAGGTACTAGTATGCATATGCTACATAATTTACTGTGGACGCTCTGGCTGAGCAACATCCTAGTGCAGCACAATATTTATACAAACAATAACTAGTTCTTATGACTACATTTTATTGCTATGTAATGTCATCAAAAAACTTTTTATGCTCTTCCAAAAGTTTTGGACTGCTACAGTTACACTCCAATGATACTATTTATATCATATTATAAGTATTCCATGATCATGATAATTAATTATGAACAACTGTCAGCGTAATAAAGTCATCCTACGCGTAGATTCATGTACTTTCAAGACTGCACTTTTATAGCATAATTTCATTATTTAATATAAAATGACACGAAGAGGGATGTTAGGTTATTTCTGATAAGTGTGTAGAAACATAAGTGAACACTAATGGATATGTATGATCATGGACGTTAATGTATGCACGACAAAAAGTTTGTATGATGGTTATTATCATTATTATAGTATTTTTGTTAACTAGCTAACAATCATAACACAAAACTAATAAACGAGCGTATGTGTACTTCGGATCACTATGGATTGGTTTAAGTTAAAGCAAATTATGTTAATGTACATGTATGTTAAGATACTCGCCGTCCGGTTGAGATTCCTCAGTGCCGATTCAATTCGATATGGAAGTAAATATTTAAATTGTTTTGTAGACTCCGAGACAAGTCAGCATGCCGTAAATGCCGTAAACTAACCAAAGACACCGTTTTAGCAGCTAAGTAAATTGCATGGTATAGTTGTTTACGGCACACTCGATACTCTGGCCCAAGGTCCAGTCATTATTTACATAAAGCCTATTTATATTGGCAGGCTAGACAGAGCGAACTCAATTCAATTCTGCGTTTGGTATTTTCTCTGTTGTCAAAATAAATAGGTCACATATTTATACACATATTTGAGATATGATAAAAATGAAGCACAACAGAACAAGCAATATAGAACAAGGAAGGGTACATTATAACTATAGCAAAATCAGACAGGCTGTAATAATAAGCCAATGAGTCAAACTAACGATGGAAATAAAAGAACTATATCTGTACTCATCATTGTCAGACTTATTGAAATGAGTTCAATGCGATTCACGCGCACTATTACTCGATAACTGCGTTTCGAATTTCTTTTCATCTTTATGTTATCCATCCTAAATACTCTGATAGCGATAACGATAGATAATGAAAACAACAGCAGGTTATTCATAAAATTCAGCTCAGCCTACATTCGTAGAGGAGATAAACTTTTGGATCACGACATTTTGCATAAACAGCGTAAACAGACCCACTGCTTAGAGGAAATATACTGTGTCGGGCCAAAGGGCAGGTGTGAGCAATGGATTAGGTTTCGAACTTTGCCAAATGATCTGCTTGTTTGTGTGCGATGTCTTCTTCTGACTATGCAATCAAAATGTTGGCGAAAACATTAGTATTTTACTAAAATTATAATTACAATATTTTACTAAAGTTCATATACAAGAAAGGTTATTAATTGAAATGTAAGTTGAAAAAAAAATGCCGTACAGTAGAGTCAGATAGCCAGTGAACTTGGCTTGAAATAGGCTACGCCTTTTCAAAATATAATATCAAGGTTACAGTACATTTATGTTTGTGTATTTGCACGCGGTAATTCTGAAAATGCGCAGCCTATTTCAAACCAAATTCGCTAGCTAATCGTTTCGACTGTAATTATTTTTAGAGATTGCCAATCCATGTACCCTGATATCCTAACGAGGGAGATATCTTGTAATAAATTAATAATAAAAATTGAGAATTAAATTAAAATTATTTTATACGTTCAGGTCTCATTTACTCCAGCAGCCTCCTCGTGTATATGTGACTAATAATTAATTATTAAAACCTTCGATTTCTTAAATTAGTATCGTAACCTTAATAAGCCTCTTCTATTTCCTATAACTGAGAACAGGCACTATGGAATTGAAACAAGAACACCATATAATATCCGTCAATAAAAATTATGGAGCCAATGTGAAACAATGTTTATATTGTTACTTTTTCAGGACTTCCATGTGGCGAGATCTCTGCTAAAATAATGTTTGGGATGCAATATGTAATCATGGACTATTATTAGCATTGCGTCTTGGTGTTTTCAGGGTACAACCCCTTAATAATCATGACAGAAATGTTGTTACCATTACTGTAGCTGCTTCGTTTAAAATTCAAAAATGTCCCCATCTGAGAAAGAAGTAACTTATTGAGCATGTAAGCATTGCATTGCATGGAGCTTAATAAATGTGTACACAACCAATTTCTTTTGTCTTCAAGTTTAGTAATTGACTTGCAATTCTATCCTATCAGATAAAAATAACTCCCGTACAAATATTGTTTTACACAAAATCTATTTTTCAAAGGTAGGGTAAACATGTAGATTTCTAAATACTACTATGTACTTAAATAATTAACAAAGTATGTAGCCAAAATGGTACACTCTCCCACATATTTTAGTTATTTGGCAAATACGATGTCGGTAAAGACCAGGCCTATTTAGACAGTGTATACTCAGCTAGGCCAATCCATTTAGGCCAAAGTGCAAAATCAATTTAAACCAAAAACACGAAAATGTCAAAAATCCAATTACGCCAAAAAAGCGGATACATTGGTCAAAGGCGAAAATAGTGATTTTGTTTTAGTTTGCATTGAAACACTGTTTTAAAACACATTGGTATGTCCTAAAGCGTTTTAAAAATTAGAATAAAAATAGATGGCTCAAATAGATGTAATAGGTGGCTTAAAATAGTAGACCATAAAAAGACAACAGATAATGATAAAATAGTAAAATTACGTTAGCATGGGAAAATATAATAAATTAAATTTACTTGTTACCACAATTTGAACCAGAGTGACACAGTTGCATTCCAATTTCATTTTTTACATCTACACTTATTTATAGTACATTTGGCGGAACAATGACATCGAAAATGCCCTTCACCACTGCCAATTGAAGAATGCCTAGCAGCTTCCCTCAGTGATACTTATCACTGCATCTGAGATTGTGTAAGTATTGCATGTGATATACGTATGCCAAGAAATTGACATTGGGATTTAATCACTGCAAACTGCAAGATCACCAAACACTCTCATTCTCAGCCAGTTAGTAAATCAATTGCAGATTAAAGAACTTTACCTAGCTACCTATATAATACCTTTACCCAAATTACAAAAACAATCTACTTACTTCCTCAACCATTAATGATTTATATGACTAATTCCTGTGACAATAAACTTTTCGCCTATGTGTTCGCTTTTTACATTTTCTGATTTGGCCTAAATTGATTTTGAACTTTGGCCTAAATGCCAAAGCGAAGCGATGGGCCAAGCGGCCATTGAATCTATTTAGACACCACTTTCTCTCTTCAATTCGTAAAAGGCAGTATAATTTTTATGTACTAGCCCCAGACATGTACCTATTTGTATTTAAATATTAAGTGACAACAGAACATGGCATCCATAATATTACCGATACATGTATTATTATTCTTCCGAAGTACGGACGTTTGGACAATAATCTATTATTAGTATCATATGACATTGTAAATCCAATCAATCAATTTAAATTATTGAGGCAAGCAATAATCAGTCAAATCTGTCTCCCTCTTTTTAAAGCTTATATATAGAAAGTATTGAAGAAAATTTTTTAAGTATAGTAAGATTTAATTTTTATATTTTGCCTTTTTCTGCTTATTTATCAAAATGGTAAATACCTAGGCATGGCAAAGTTGTGTATAACCATTCCTTCATTCATTACTATGTAGAACTGTTACCTATATACATACAAGAGCAATATGAGGCTATAAATGTACAATTTTCCCTTTTATAATGAACAACAAAAACATTCCATTATCTTACCCAGACTTCAATTCCAGACATATGTTTACGGTATTTTGGGTTAATAGGTTTCGATATGACTATTATCATAACAACAGCGATAGCTTCGAACAATACGCTTCCATAGTGCTCCAGTCTATCAGTCTGCATTCCTTATCAACTATATATATTTGTTTGGTGATCTTTTTATTTGTAATATTTTCTACTTGTCGGTATTTATTTAGTATACATCTTTTGTATTGTAATTCAAATTTACTTCAGATGGATAAGGCACCTGTAATTTTGTTTCATACTCAAATCGTCATAAAGTTTTTCATAACAGTTATTATGATAATTAATTACAATCAATGCGACATGCTGGTGTGAGGGTTACAGACACGAAACTAACTTTTAAGTTTATGGTATTCCGTCACGAATTCGCCAAAACTCAAATTCTACGAGATGCCGTACTAGTTACCACACCATGAGAAAAGAGAAGCTTGGACCTACTTTACAACATTTCGCTATTACCCTCCTGTTAGCTGGATATTGTGGATATGCAATAATTTTCGAAATTTATTTCCAGTATAACTCCAGTTCTCCTATAGCTACAGTATCCGACAAGGATTCAAAAAAATGTGATTTTCAAACTTGGATCTTATGAAAAGGGTTTATCGATATCTGTTCCATGTTAGCCGTACAGCCTTTGTAGTGAGCGACATAAATTTAATTTTGAAAATTCGCTTTCATAAGATCCCCCAAATATTGTTGGCATTTTTGAGGTATTACTTGTCTTCGTAGCTATCGTAGAACTTGAGATCTATCGTCAAGAATGAGTCCAAGTCAAGAACAACAGAATAGATCTGCATTGTAATTTTATGCAAAGCTTCCCTTTCCTTGAAATGCACAGCCTTATATACTTGACCCAAAGTGGTTGGACTTGACCACAATTTAAAGCCATTTTACTAAGTCGATCTCATATCTGTAGCTTCATAATTGATCGATGACATCAATAAATATTAATTGCGTCCACGATGTAGTGAGTCTATAGTGAGTTGTCGGAGAGACTAGATGCCTATTATTACTCTCATGTAGATAGTCATGTAATGAACGTATTTTGAACACTAGAGGAGTGTACATATACAGATATAAGCACTACATTGAATTGTATTATCAAATCATTCGCAACACTTCATTACCCTGGTATCTTCTGCAGTACATCATGCATATTAGATTTGACAGTACGAATACCATCATCATATTTACTTTTGAGCATGCCTCTGTGAGGGACAACTGCATGACGGAAAAAGATAAAACGGCCAAATTTTGACTGTTTTATTTGGATGAAAAGCATACATTACAATTACAACTACATATTTAGACTACATACCTATATTCAGATATTGCAATCTGAAATAAGGTGGAACAGAGTCGGCACAGAATTGTCAATTGCGAATTTGTAGAGAAGCATTCCATTCAAATATGAGCCCCCTTGTTGAAAATTTGAGGCGTCGGACGGAGTTGGAAAGAGCTCACCTGTCAGAAGGAACCTGAGGGAAGCTCTGAGCTGACATGGGCACATTGGGCACACTACACGTACAAAACGCAAAGGAACTTTTCTATTAAACATTTATGCACTTCGACTCAACTTCAGTCAGACAAAAGCATTTTTGAATTTCATTCCTTAGAGTTGTGTTGCATGTACAGCCCTGTCTCATTTAGCCTGCTACTCACAACTCTCCTGACTAAATATTATCTATACTTTAGTATGCCTTACTTTATTTCAATTTACTCATCCTGGATATCTTCGCTCACCTTTCGTTTTTCTTTGCACATTTATTATTTCCTTTAGATATGGACTCTGACTGCATACAATGTTTTAAAATTATTTGGTTCTACCGGGGGACAAAATGCTGCTGTAGAAATAAAAATTCTAATGTTTAGACCAAACTGCATTGCGTACTACTGCATTATGTAGTTTTCATCGTGAGATAAAAATTAAGATCATCAGATTTTAAAGCTTTCCTTGAAACTTAATTTAATCAATCAATTCAAGTTGTAAATCCATCTCTTCATTAAACTTTTCGTATGTAACAAGCATATTTTCGTTTATAAACAGAGTTCATAATGTTGTTGTGAGTAGTATGATAAGAGTGCAAATTTTTGATGCTAACAAAGAAAAGTTCAAATTGCAGGGTTGACTCGGCCACTCACACAACGCACATTCACATCTACTTTATTGCGTACCTGGTGTAAGTAGAGTTTAGTTAGTATTATGGAAGTCAGTACTGAAGAGTACCTATATAGCAGTGTTAGTGTGTGGGAAAAACTTTATGTAGCCACGCCACGCATCACGCACTGTGTGAATAAACAGCAAATGGAATAATAGAATAGACTGCCACCCTTTGTTAGATTGATTTTATGATATTGCACCCTAGCAAACCTTAGACATACTATAATTGCGTATGCTAAATTTCTGCCATTAGTCTGAATTGCCTGTAAAGCAAATACTGCTTCACTAAACTCCAGAGCAAGCCGTTTATTAAGAACCTGAAAACCCAACTATTCATGTAGAATTTTACACAAGTTATAATAAACTTTCGTTAAGGAATTGTATCAGGATCTACATTTAATATACAATAAAAGTCTGGTTTTCACCGTTTGTAACTCCGGTATTATATAAATCACAACGTTCCCTGTAACTCTCCCAAGAATGAAATAAGCAAATAAACAAACAATTTGAAACGAACGTTTATTTAAAATTAAAAGTTTTTGTTGATAAAGAATGTCAAATATGTGCTTTCTTTCAATATCTGTATTTGCATCGATGCTAATAATTTTTATTCGCCACAAATATTGTGAAAGGAGGAGAATGTAGAACATCAGTGTTTGAAAATTCCAATAGCTGTATTTAACTGCAGCGGAAAACTAAAAATTCTTTAAGGTGTGTGAATGTTATTATTTGTGTTGACTTTGCTGGTCGGGGCTGCTATTTTACTGACATGGGTCAACTGAAGTAAATTATGGCGCAGCATGGTATATCAGTAGTATTTTAAATGTAATAATGTATTAGTAGGGTTCCCCAGTGATTTGGTTAAGTTAGACTTAAATTGGATATGCTTAAGTAGATATTAAGCAATTTAATTTAGCACTTGAAATATTTCTGTGAAATGCTCCCTAGGGTTCAACAAGAATTTTATTGCAAGGCTTAGTGTTTGGGTGGAATAAGCAGACTTAAACCAGTCGACCCTTCAGCAGAAATATTTTGGCGCTTTTGTGCTCTTATTGTACCTATGTGATTTAGGTATAGGTACCTACGCGAGCCAGTAATAAAAATAATAAAATACACAGGCATCAAGGTATTTCCATTGCTTCAGATCCATGGCATGCAATTTCTAGTGGTAAAAGTAAAGCTAGGCGGTGGTTTCCTATAGCCAACTGCAACTGACAACGCCATAGCACGATCATAATAAGTAGTACAAAAAAGATAAGAGAAAGAATGTATTCGGACAAATGTGTAAGCTTCCAACGCAGCTTGGAGGTTGAATTTTTTGTCGGCCACGCAGCACCAACCAGAATCACTAATCTCTCTGTAGCTTTCCATTATGAGATCACCTTGCAAAATTTTCTTGTAACGGTCACTTTCGCATACTTTCGTCTGGCACTAACACTCAGTCGGAATTCACACCATCACATATACAGCCACACACGTCCCTACTTATAAATAACTCTGCACTAATAACAATATGCTCTGAAGCTTATAAAGCCATCCAACACCATCTCATCATTTCTTTACGCATGCAGACAGCAGAAAACTGTTCATTGTTAATGTATATTCTGAGAAAGCATCACAGCCCATCCATAATTTGATTCAACCCTCTCTGAGTATACTAAGTATTAGGCCCTATATACTATATATATACAGATAGTATAAACTCAGATAGCATTTCAATGACAACGACTGAGTCATGAATTCATCCTTCTGTTCTGATTTTATTTGCGCCGTGGCCGATGCTGAGCGTTATTATATTATTTGGTTTCGCATAGTATTTACGCAGGTTGGGTTGAGTGTATTTGCATTGAGAGAGCAATGAGGACAGTCGGAACAGCAAGGCATAGTAGTAGTATCTATGTACCTACTTAGAGCATTAACGGCCAACAACACCGAGATACCTAACCTAGCCTAACAGAGTTAAGTAATACGATACTTAACCTATAGAGAGACAGAGAGAGCTCCTGTCTGGCAAGAATAATTTTTCGCAGAATCAACGTTCGAGTGAGTTTCCATTCCAAACAAGTCTGAAATGTTTCTTGGGTAGATCTCTGTTCTGTTCACATACTTGTCCGTTCATATCCAGTTGACATTGAAGAATTACATTCGATCCACCGGAGACAGTCTTCCCTGTACAGTAGCCGTTAGCAAATGTATGCAATGTAAATCCAAAATAAATACGCAGAGTAAGATAAGTAAAATAAATTGAAGTGGGTACCCAGCAAAAAGGTTGCTGATCCGGTGCAAGGAACTGAGTGATGATGAGGAGGTGGTGAGTCAAGTGAGTTGGGTTGGGATAAAGTTCAGAAGAAGATACACATACACACTCATAATAGTTAGTACACAACTTCGCTTCGGTCAGGCAACACTTCACAAGTCAGACCAAACTAACAACTATCTAATTGTAAGAAAGCAGGCAAACGCACTCGAGCGAATCTCGTTTCAACTCCTATCTTATTTTTCTACAAAATCCACTTAATGTTAGTTAGGTTAGCAGAAGTTTATTGCCTATAAGTAACTACCTGCCAATTATATCATAAGAATAATACATGAGACTAGTCTCACCGAATTTAACATCACTCCGCTAATAAACTATATATTTGTGTACATGGAATTAGTATTATGGGCACATTGCACAATAACTTTACACCAAGTCTGTGTACAGATACTTAAAAATAGTATCCATACGCAATGCGTGTATGTAGAAACTTATGTAACATGTACGTCCACAACAAAAGCATATCAGTCAAAGGTACCCCATACAGCTACGCATTATGTTATAGAAATCTAAATGGAGCAGATACATCGAACACTGAATTAAATAGTAATGCAGGCGTCGAGACACAAAATCCACCGAAACTGGACAACTCCAGAGGAATTGCATAATTTACTTGTTGAGTGGAAGCAAACTGGACGGTTGTCTTGTATGCTGCCGAATTATATTTAACAACTGGGTATATGTATTCCAGATTATCCATTAATTATACATACACACACAGAACTACCATCATACTTACAATGCTGTAATGTAAGTAGCAGACTGCTCATACTGTTGGAAATAGGAGTTGGTTGATAATGCTCTTCATATTACAACATGGTCAGATGGTATAATTACATCACATCTAGCATTACTGACCTGACCACTGATATAATGACGCAATGTAAGTAAAACTTGATATCTTCCAGTAAAAAAACTCTGGTAGACGAAGGCAGACTATGCTAATTGTAAATAAGCCCAACGGCCGAATCCGACTATCGTTCAAATAGCCAAACCAGATTTTGGGTAGCGTCTCTCACTCTCTGCACTTAGACTTAACATTTATAATATAGTAACTTACATCATACCACATTTATCAACTTTATGTGGGTAAGAAACCAGAAAGTTCTAGTTTTTTAATATCGCAACATAACGTAACACTAACTAATATGCTGACTAACTTGATTTAACAGCAATTTAGATTCATACATTGATATTTAGCTTGGAAAACCACACAGCTCAGGTTTATTCCCTTGATTGACAACGTTACCTTATTGCATCGATATAATCAATAGTTAGAAGCAGTTGCTTAAAAATTGTATTTATACATTGATTTAGAACGCAAAAAATTATTTTCTTACCATACAATGCCTTAAAAAAATACAAATGATCTTCATGTGTACAGATAAGTATAATGGTTGTAACAAATTTTATACCTAAGTTGCAGAAATGAGATGAGCCAATGTGTCAATATTTTAACCACCATCATAACATCTGTATTTTTGCTTTTGCGAAATACTGGTGGTTATAGATTTCCCAATTAAAAGTATTCAAGGACTTAGTGTTTTCTTATGTTTTAAAGACTACGCAGTACCGTTGACAATTGAATTATGAAAACTATATTCACTGGCCTATCACATCTGCCCTCATCAGACATGATAGCCAAATGAAGACTGATCTCATACAGCGATAATAATATTATGTTGAAGGTGATGTGTGCTATATTGTTTTAATTAATAGGAGGTGAGAGTGTGGAGAACATCCTAGGTATGTTTATAACTATGTAAGGGAGGAGGAGGAATGCCTTGCCGAACAAGACAGTCGGTGAACTTATACTTTCGAATATCTTGTGACAGAAGAGCCAATGAATGTAAGTGACCCATGTGGACATACTATTTTGTGTCTATTTAACTACCATTCACCCTAACTGGGAAGAATTTTAAACAACTTTGTGTCGATAGTACTGCCTTGTCTGCAATCTAATGGCTCCGTTCTGTCTTAAAAGGCTAAAAGACTGGTCTACAGATATCTTCAAAATTAATAGCAACGGATTATGTAATTGAGTCCCACGCATAAAATATTCGCTGTAATCATAAATCCATTATAAAGAAGACCAGTCATGATTGCGAAACAATTTATGAAAGCTATGCAGACAATGTCATGAAAAGTTATGCCTAGCTTATACCTCTGCAGATATTAGTTGTATTACAATTTGACATTTGAAGATCTTTTAAAAACACTTATTATTTTTATACTTCTTGTCAACGTATTTATTGGAGAGTATATCTTTTCAAG
>JABASH010002997.1:0-17973 GCA_019776445.1 Tomocerus maximus | reverse complement strand
ATTTTCAATTTTGAACAAAAGGAAAAAATGCTAGTAGTAGTAGCTGTCCTCTAAAGATAATGTAGATTATGTGATACACTCAAATATGTCCATTTTTTAATAGGCTGGACACTAATGCTTTATTGAAGTAGTAAAAGAAAATGGTTGCACGGATTAAAAAAACAGATAGCATCGTGTCAAATTGTCTTGTAATAATATTTCAACACAAAAAGGCGTCGCCCATGTCGGACACGATGGCTACATTTTTATTCATATTTACAGAGTCGTAGTTTTTCCTCCATTGGCATTTTCTTAATTTTTCATATTGCTGTACACCCACTCAAGAGCCACCCTCACTTGAACAATAGATGCGCCAATTTAGTGCAGACTTGCAGATAATGAAATAAATTCTCACATAAAAAGAGTATTTTAATCATTAAATTATTTCAGTCAATGTGAATTATTTGATTTTGAATAATCCTAGAGCCAATTAAAAGATGCATAGTAGTATTTCCGCAAAAACTATCTTTGGACTGATAACTAAATAACATGGAAAAACTACTTACATGCAGAATGTGTATTTTTGCATGATGGAATTATTATTATGGTATAGCAAGTGCTATTTGGGTGTAAGGCTCAGATAGAAGTATTAAGTGGGGACAGTTCGAGACATAACTGTTAGATTATGTAATGTAGAGTTCAATTCAGGGAGGCATAATATTATGGAGGCCAGGCCAGTCCGGTGTCAGTTCGCTCAAGCACATCCATTTATGTACATTTTCAACAATCCACCAACACAAACCAATAGCCTCTGCTCATCTTCTCGTCTTACCTATACTCGTTTGTTGAGATGATCTGTATTTCTAATAATGAGATGACTAATCCTTTCCGTACCTCTACTTGACCAGTCATGCCATTCCATGCCTCCCTAAATTGTTGCTCTTGAGGATGAAACACACAGAAATGGTTATTGTGTCATCTGGATTTCTCTCTTCTTCACGATAGAGATTACACATTGTCGGACTACATACTTGGGTTCATTTGTGAGTATTCTTTATTGCTTGATCCCCCACCACACAGAGATCGTCTGAGTGGCCTATGCATTTATCCTCATTACATTACATGTTCACCATATTATGATCCGTCTATGCCTCTTTTGTAGTGAAGTTGTCTGCATGAAAGTGTTTACATTAAAGTCAAACCAACTACGCCACCAACGTTAGAAAAAATCTGTTCAAAAGTTATTGCGTTCTGATTGACTTTATTTCATATCCTCCTTCTTTTACGACCCATTTTTATAATCAGTTTTCCATATCAAACAAGAAATGTTTTAACAACTGTTTACTAAGCGCTAAAAAACAATAGATTCTCAGAAAAACTTTATGATCTTATAGAGATAAAATTAAAGGTGCTACCTCACTAGCCGTTTCAATTTTCCTTATTATAAAGTATTTACTTGCCAATAAAAGTTGACGGCACGAAAATTAAAGTAGGTGAGATGTAGCTAGGATTAACTTTGTATTACTTACAGTTTTTGCAATTCAAACTTATAAGGTAAACTCGTCGAAATTACTGGATATACATAGATTCCATTTTCGCTTTATGAACCCATACTTTATGTACTTGATGTGCAATCCTTTTGCTTATCTCTAACTACAGTTTTCCATTGTCAGATTTAATGATTTCATATTATATTTATATATCTCGGCTTGTTTTGTCTCGCTCGCCCACACTGGTCTTTGTACGAGGAAATGATCCATCTTCGCATATTCAAGTATGATCTGTTACTGGCTCCAGAATACCTACATAAACATATTACTTCATTGTGACACGTCTAATATAATTGAGCATGGCAAAAAGTCACGTAGATAGGCATAGCATGTGATAGTGCAAAAATATTTTTAATATAGGCACTTCTATGGTACTTACGTTTATGTGGAGTAATTCTCATATTTATAACACAATATTATATGTGCATGTGTGATTTTAAGTTGCACACTATTGCAATAATATTATTATTAACATGCATAACATAGCATAACAACACGCACTAGTTTATCACGGCACCATGCAAACAAAGTACAACCGCCACCACAAAGATATTGAAATTATTATATATTAGCGACAGAAGATATGTTGTACATAAAAGAATTATGTCATGTCATGACAGTTTACTAGTGGTGAATTGCGAACACACCCGCAGATACACCTTCGTTGCATCTTTTCTCACAAAAGAAAATAATTGTTCATTTGGTTTGGTTACAAAATAAAACGCAGATACGGTTTTCTCTGCGTTTCGGTATTGACACTAATCTTTTTACTGAAGTATGTAATTGCAGAATGATTTATAAGCACCGTAAATCAATATTTGTACAACCAACAATGCTATATTGTGTTATCAAAAAGAGAAAAAACTCTTGCATTCAATTAGATTTGCTTATTATCTTGTTACATATAATTTGACCCATCAGCAAGGTAATTTTCATAAAAATGTTAAAATAATAATAGATTCCTGGATAAATTACAGTTATCTATTAAGATATGTAAGTATCGGCCCATTATATACCATTCAATTTTACTTATAGAGTTTATTACTCATTCCTTCCATCTGTATGTTTCGGTGTTTAGTCTGAAGCCATATTTAGTCATATTTATGCAGATGTTTAAAAAATTGAATGACTAACAAATCACGAGAATAATTCGTCTATTGCTATTGAAGTCGTGGGCTTAACGGCCGAAGACCAAATTCGATTAATAATATGACATAATGATGCGCGATTTACATGTTTTTTAGAAATGAAAAATCCTTTTAAGTCTCATGCGTCTTGTTATATTATTATACGGGTTGATATTCCCAGTGACAGAATACAAAAACGTGACTTATAAAATATAGATAACCAGAACTTAAAATGTTTGATCAATAAGAGCCGGCTTAGATAGGTTTATATTTTAATACATACTCTAATATACTGCATAATATATGTACTACATTCTAAGTAGCAAAAAATTACCTAGGGGGTACAAAAAACAACGTAGGGAGTAGCAAAACTATACGAGTACATATTTGACAGCCAGAGTACTTAGTATTGACGAAACATGTAGATACAATATCAAAAAAGCCATTGGAGTAAGCAACAAAATATTATAAGTTAGCATGGGTATATAACCGGATTAACTTTTGGTAAACACTTTTTATAGAGCGATTCATCTATCATTAATTGACATCTTGTGCGACATGATACACTCACCATATATTTTATCACAATGGATGGAGAATAATGATTGTTGTGTTGCGTACCTATTTAGTTGTCTCTGTTCCACTGACATATATGAAAATATAGGGACTGCTGTCTGAAGAAGAGATGTATAAGGCAGATAGAAAAATAATTCATGATTTATTATTCCCAGAGTGAACAAGGAAGGTAGTCGGAGTAAGAAGCTTTTCTTGTTAGGATTTTATAAAATGGCTAATGATTTTAAGGTGCTGATCATTTATAATGTGTTTTTAGTCAGGCTACCTTACAAGTCCTCATTTTAACCGGAAAGGCAAGGTAAGGGCGATCTGTGGTGATAAAATATGGCTGTCCATGTGCACAGTCAGCACAGTTCACTCGTTATGTGTTCAAGTAATTGGAGTGGAAGATTAGTATTCCGATTAGATTTCTGATTAGTTCTCACAGCTAATTCTTTGACACACCTTTGAACAGTCACACCCAATGCATTTACAGATTCTCAAATTGGAATATCGACCATGAGTCTGTCGAAGAATCAATTTGAAATGCATTATACTAGAGTTGTTTATTTAATTACTACTGGTCTCAATACACAATTTTTAATGTGTAGACCTAATCCACTAATGAATAGAACAATTTCCAACGATCCATAAAAGATCATCTTTCCTTCCATATTGACATATTGCTATTACATATTTAATTCTACATGAGATTCAAATTAGATTTACATTCGTTTCTTATCTGCCGTATAGTACTTATGCCCCCTACACACCTGATATAATGCACTCTAAAAGATAATGAATACATTCACTAGAGATAAGTACTTTTCTCACCCATTTGACTTGCTAATTTATTGATTCACACATTACAATGTGTACGTATATTATTTTAAGACGGTTTAAGTACATCTTCGTAATTAGCAGAGTTCCCAAAACTGGTTATGTTCGTAATAACAATTATTCTCACATTTAATGGACAAAGGACCTATTTAACAAAAATTGCTTCTTCTGCTTTTGGTGCGGTTGTTTTCTAATCACAAATAAGTGCAATTTACTATGATAGTAATGGATTTTTAATTTTTATCGTTATGCTAAAATTGTTTGTCAACGATCCTGTTTTCTAAGAGTAGGCATTTCGTAATCCTTAACGTCCGCATCCATAATAAATCGAGAATAATATAAAAACTCTCACAGTTAAATATTATGCCTGACGATAACTACTCCATTCAACCTCAGATCGTTGAACAAACAAAGAAATATTACCATTTCCATATTTAATCTAATTAATCAAATTTATCGTGAAAACAAGAAAACATATTTAGCTCCACATAATAAGTATATGGGTCTATTTATCAATACAAGTCTAACTCTGTGTTACAAATGCATGGGCAAGTAGCCATAGACGTCGTCGTGAACACATCTTTTAGTGACCACATAAAAGCATATGAGGTAAAGGCATCGCAGATGTAAAACCGCATCATTCCATCCGTATAACCATTCTTTGTCGTTAGAGAAATCTTATTTTACTTGTAATTTTGCTACATTATGTTAAATTGCAATTTTTGTTTTCAAAGCAATCTTGTTCTCAACACTTGACGATAGATTATATCTGTCTATCTTTAAGTCTAGTACAGTCGGTTACAATTCTTTACTTTGGAAATTCAATTTATATGACATGGTAACTTAACCGCATTACTGCATCTATAAGCAATTCTAGCAAAGATAGAGTAAACGATAATAGCCAAGATATTCGCATTAAAAAACTCTGTCTTGTTGGTTGGGGATGATCTACTTATCACGCAGAGATTTTTTATCAGTTTAACTTCAGCCGTCGTCTACACTGTTACATTCTGAAACAAAACTACTTACATTACTAGACACTTAAAAAGCACTTTATCAAAATGCATAACACTTGAAGCGTCCCTTAGTAATGTTGCATTCTCTCTTACCAATTGCCCAAATTGTACTGCGGTGCGAAATTTATGTTATCCATAATGTATTTTTAAAAGGCGAAAAGATACAAATGATACAATATCCGACCAAAATGACGATAAAATCCACTTCCTCTGAAGTAACATATTTAATATCGATATATTAGCCTTTATTACAATTGCCCATGTTATGCGTGTTATGTACCATATTTACTAAACGGATAAAACATTTTGCCTATCCATGCCTGTCTATATGAACCTCTAGTGATACTGCCTCATTTAATTCTCTTTCCTAAACAAGACTGGGAGATTATCGGAAGTCACTTTCGATGTGATGTATAACATGTGTACATGATAATGATTTACAGTCTACACTCTGCAGTCTGCGCCCACACTTGATTAAAAAAATTCTTGACTCAACTTTACATTTTACACTTTATATTTCCTTTTGTCTCATCGAAACTAAATAACAAGACAGAACTAATATCTTATTGCAATGAATATTATGTGATTTTTGTTGTGTATATAATATATATATGTATTAAAATATCATACTTTTAAAGTATTATTATTATGGTATTTAGGCTGATGATAACAACTCTATATACTTGTAATAACTATATTATAGGTAAACATGCCTTAAATAAAGATTTTGATAGATATATACTATAATATATATAATTGTTAGTGTTAGTGCTAATTATTAGCCTTCTCCATTTTTGGTATGTTGCAAACATCACATGTCATTAATGTGCAATTTAAAAAGTCTTGCTAATGTTTGCATAATAAGGTGTTAAATACTTTTTCCTACTTTTCAACTGCAGACAAAAATTAGAAAACATTGTTAAACATTTACCTGGTCAATAAACAATGGTCTAAATAATAAAAATACTATTTGAGTAAACAGTAGGTAAGTAAGGAAAAGGATGGACATTCATCGTTTTAGGCAAAAAGAAACTCTCTCTTTAAATGCTTGGGATTAAGAACTCATTCGTTAGCCGGCATTCACATTTTTCTGTAATTTCGAACGGCAAACCTCAGAAAATCGCGTTTACAATGGATCTACATATAATATCTCTAAGATATACAATGGCAACATGTAGCACGTTTTGTTAAACACCATAATCACCAAATATCTTTCCTCGTTTTGAGAGACTTAAATAAAAAAGGTATATTAATGATTGGATGTTATGGTACTTATGTTAGATTATATTGAGTAGACTGCAAAGTAAAATAATTTTTGTGTGATGCAGCATATATTTACGAGAGTGTGTTTATCATTTTCACGCATTTACAATAATGTATATTAAAGTGTATTACATGCTGAGTCAGTACAAATAATACAATTACACCGAGACACTACATAGTTAACCAGTTAGCTCCTATATGAAATTTTTTGTCCCATCATAACCAAACCACAAGAGAAAGGGAGAAACATGATAAACCAATATATATTGCAGCAAACGGCGTTTATATTGCAATATTCCGCTCAATTCAATCCAATCACAGTCATAGCCAAGACATCTCAGCGTTGTTGCAGTCAAAAAGTAAAGCAAAGTGCAACAGCAGCATTTTAACAAGTTAAACGTTTCATTTCATTCGACATTCTACCGATATTGTCTACACGGACTTGCCTGCCATTGGATTGACTGCTACTATATTGTTCTATGGATTTCTATTGTAGGGTGCATATGAGACAATCATAATCATGATGTTCATGGTACATTTTATGGATATACCGCAAAGATATGACTGATTCATAAAGTGTTTATTGACTGTGTGCGTAGCTAGAAATTCTCAGAGAAGTATTGAAAATTTCTTTGCAATCAGTTAAAGTGACCAAAATGAATTACTTCTTATAAAATGATATTTTGCCGTAAACCTATATACCTAGCCTATATATAATTTATAATCTACTTTCTTGCTAACGATATAGCAAAAGGTTTTAACAAGCATTCTGAAATGAGTACGTAGGTAGATGAATAAAATCCCACAACGTGAGACAAGAATTATTTTGACTAATCGCTATCCCATTAGAAAGCTATATGGCATTTGTAGCCATTCATAGTATTCTCGGTTGTAATTTTAAGTCATATATACTCTACAGTACAGTAGTCTGCAGTAGCAGTCTGTAGTTATCAAGTAGATAATAAATGTTTTAGACCGATTAAATAATTACGAGAATTAAAACGCTTAGTCATTATTTTACCGAAGATAAAATTCCGACTGCAACTATAATTGGTGCACATTCACCTATACACAGTATGAATGTCAGAATATGCACGTTAAAAGGAATATGATATAGGGTAGATATCATTTAGCCATTATCTTGACTTTGATATTTGACACAAATAAGTAAATATCATAGTTAATAGCGTTATGTGTCAATAACACCAGTCCATTATATTTTATAGCACTTTTATAACGGCATGTTAAGTAGTTTTTGCGACTGTGACCATATTTATGAACTTATAGAACATTAAAGATTTATTAGCTTTCATTGTCAGTGCAGTGATGCGAAATTACCTGCTGATAAACAAGTACTAATACACAGACCTAATTGTAGTTGCTTCAAGTACAAACATCTATTACACGTCAGAGAAAATGATCTTGCAGTACAAAAGGTTTAAATTGGTAGTATTTACAGAACAAAGTTGTGTCACTGCTTGAAAGTAGGTACGAATGTATTTAAATACCGTTTGTCAATGTTTAGCAGACATAGCCACTGCAAACATAATATTATGTAGGTTGTAATTTCTACGAAGATAGAGTAGGAATATACTGGAAGAATCCAAAACACTTCTTTTGTAGTGATTTGTATTGAAGAACAGAGATTCCAATAATGTAAAGCAATTTGCTTCTCCACCTGCAGGTTACACAGCTTGATAAACCTACCTAGTACTAGCAAATCATTTGTGCAGTCAACTAATATATGGTTGCTTATATCGTATGTAAAGTATTGTGATGATAAAATTTATCTTAGTATCATAAGTATTGCTATTTATCCCATGCTATACGTATAAATAAAGTTTATAGTTCAGTTTAGGCACGTAGTAGTAGTACAAAGTCGATATATATTATGTAGAAACCAGCCGTGCATAGTTTGTGTATACATATACACACGAAGATAATTGCGATTGTCATCCTGACAAAAGAAAATCAAAGCAATGCCTTTAGCTACCTTTAAAGAGTAATCTAAGTAGAGAACAGAGAATGATGTGGTATTATGTACAGTACAGAGAGAATAGAATGAAATGAATTGATAATACGAAGTTCTTACGTTCTTCCCTCCACTTAATACTTACACTTGCTAGATGCATTATATTTGGCGTTGAGATGTACCTAACAAAAGTAAACCTCAACACAAATCTTCCTATTCATGCCATTAGATACTACTATACTGCTTAATACTGTGGTAAGTCTCAACCATGTATACAATACAGATCACTCACTCAAGAATCTTCTTCGTACACTAAAGCTGGCTATTCCCTCCTTCTATATCTGCAGTTTTTGCATATATGTATTATTTAGTGCGGATGATACGCATATACGAAAAACATCTACGCAAATGCAATAACGTGCTTAGTATTACTATTTATTTACTAAACAAATCCTAGTAGTATCTGTAGATACGAATTTTCTACCTGAAAGTATTAAACCGATAGACCTAGATAGTCCTATGGTTTTATAAAGTTTGTATTCACTGAAAAGATCTGTATTACATACACTCTGTACAACCTATAGCTACTAAAATGTAGCGTAACTCATGTAAAAGCAGTTCACTACCGCAAAGTCTCAACTGGATGATAGAACATGGGAGGCTATAATGGCAATAAGCTACTATGTCATATTATTATAGCTTTATAGGGACTATGTCAAAGTAACTTACATAGGACAAGACACTCGATTGTAATGCGAATGCAATTCTCTGTGTTGTCTGTCATGCCGTAAGTTTTTTCGTGACACACATTCTTTAGGTACAGTACAGTGAATTCAATTGAAATCCAAATAACTTTAAGAGCTTGCAGAGATTTAGTCGAAACTCTCATTTGTCGATGAGAATTCATGGTGAAGTGACGTGAACATCAAGTTCGTTTCTTTTGCTCTGTCTCTACGATAGAGCGTATAGCAAAGAATTTCATAGTGCGACTCGAGTTCGAGTTGAGGTTGAGCGAATGGGAATAAGTGAAGGCTTTCTACTCGAAAATTTGCTTCTACTATTCATTCAACTAAAACTAACACTCTTTTCGTTAGCTTCCTCTTTCTCTTGCACGGATTCTGATATATTCATCCAGATTTAAAAATTAACTCACCAAGAATAAAAATTTCAGTCTGATTTAGCGTGTAATTTAAAGAATTTACATATCTACTAAGTGGTGGTAAGTTCGTATTAATAGAATAGTGTTTAATAAGTATGAGCACAACCACCTGTCATTCCTCAGCAACTTTTTCCGTTAAGTGCAACTGGATTAATTAAGATAACAATTTGTCATTGTGAAAGTGAGCATAGGGAGTAGGAATGTCAACCATCTTCAGAGTGTCATGCAAAAACAATATAATGGAAACATGTGCAAAAATACAGTGAGTACGGTACATTTGTAAACACTCCTTTTACGAGGAGAGTCGTGTAATGAAAGTGTATTCAGAAGAACGATTGTGAATTATAAAATCCATTCCAACAAAAGGTACAAACTTGTAACATTAAATGTAGCCAAGTTGAATCTCGAGAATGTGCTAATTGTAAGTATATGGTAATGCCATCAGTTGAGACAGATAACATTTATATTATGTCCATATGTGAATTTGATGCAGTGCAAGTATCTCTAAAGAGAAAATAAGACAATGCAAATTGAGTTAAGACGTTGATTCCCAGACAAGACAATTATCTACACATGCAAAGATTGATTTTCAAAAGTAAGATAGTGATGAAGTCAGTGGCTTCTACATTTCTTGCGTGTAATTGCTAACTTTTACCTCCACTTCAATTCATCCTTTGGACTGGTGCAAAATAAAGACAATAAAGTGTTTGGCGGTTTGTTTCCCTATTTGACATGACATGACAAGGAGACTCTGCAGAAACTCGTCAGAGACTAGACACTAGAGTTCAAAAATGTGCCATGCACCAGTAGAGGAAGATTTCTAGAGATAAAAAGATCGAAATGATTACAAGGTCAAAGCAGACGGTGAGTGTCTCCCGCCAAGGGAACCACCACCCCAAGTCCCACCACGGAAGTACCACTAATCTCAACCGCCGATCCAAAGCGGCTCCTGTCCCCGTCGTCTGGCCCGCCGGATTTAACCCGCCCGCTCTCCTTCTCGCCCAACATGCACATCATCCACTTCCTCCCGGAGTCAGGAAGATTGTCAACCCAGTCACTGTCAATGCTTTGACGGCGGCTTTAAACATGCGGGCTCATAGCCAACCGCCTCCAGGACCTCCTTCTCCAGGATGCACTTGGTCAGCCCCAGGAATGAAATGTTGCAGCTGCTGCTATTGCTGCTGCGACAGTCCAGAAAAAATCATACCTAGCCGACACATGGGCAATAACCATTCCGCCAACGACCACATTCTTCTCAAAAATAATAACCCCAGCCACCATTTCATGATTGAACGAGGTGGAAGTGGCGGAAGTGGCGGTTCCAGCAACCACGAGAAAACTAGAAGGAGACGCTCTCGTTCCAGAGATAAGCCAATCAAAAAACATTCGGTCAATATTGACATGAGGAAACTCATCAATCGAGACCCAGTACGCCATTTTTATTCTCATTCTTTATTACCTACTTTCGTTTCAAGGGATGAGGTTTTTTCTGATGTTAAGCATTAGAGAGAGTAAATAGAAAATTTTGACACACCCTCACTATTCTCTAAAGAAATTCCGACAGATTTTTAATATACCAGTACATGGAATTGTCATTTCATGACTTCACATGTGAGAGTGTCCATTTTATTGCTAAATCTTATTGCAATCGTAACGACTTGCAAATAATTTCTATTCTTAGAAGTGATGAGACAGCTTTTCAGCACTTGTTGTAAAAAATATTTAGGTATGTTGTACAGTTGTACTTATTGCTAAAGGTGAGTGAGTAGTACGGACGGACTTTGAAATCAGGTGGGGAAATTTATTCAAACGACTGCGAATGCATTTAATACAAAGTACCTAGGGACTCTTTTTTAGCATTAAATTGTCAAATGGTGTCTCCCTGCTAAAAGGAAAACTTACGATTGCCAATCATATTACCATTCTTCGCTTTCTAGATTTCGTCATACAACTTCGATCTTGAAACAAAAAATTGTAAATTATTTAGCAGAGATGAGAAGTGAGCATAGGTATTGTATTATACTGATAGCGTACCCACCCAGAGGCGCATACACAATTTAGACTATTTAACTACGTTTTTGTAATTGACGCTGAATACGGCTTGGTTGTCAAAGACAGCATCATTGAATGCGCTATACAGTGAATATTAAACACTTTTATCTATGTAAATATTATTCGTTGTGTTTATTTTATCAAGATTGTTCAAAATGATATGGCCATTCTGGTAACGCACAGCTTGCAAATGCTAAGTGATCCTGGTAATGGCACCATCACGATCATTTTACACTTAAATAAATCGCCATCCATACATTTAAGATTACATGCCTATTATAGGCACATCGAATAAAATGCTTTTACTTTATTCTCTTTTACTTTATTCAAGAGCTTTGCCGATTTTATCTCAGAATGTCCTTTAAGCATTCTTTCAGAATGCACTTACTACATTAAAAACATTGATACTACGTCTTAGTATTTTATCATTTATGCTGTCATCATCAAACTACTATTGCTTTCTTTAGTTGCTTAGTTGCATATTAAACGCCTCAGATAGTTTTAAAAAAATTTTACGCAAGCAATGGTTGTAGTTTAATTTAATTTCCACACTTCTTTCAAACGCATTGATTCAGATTATCTTGGACACAATTTTTGTTACTTTAACAATATTTACCTATGCATCATTTTAACGATAGAAACTATTTCCATCGCGGATGCATAGAGTCAATATAGTTGATTAAGCATATTATCTATCTGGTATTAAATACGCTATTGTCCGCAGCTAAAACTCTTTTAATGACATCTGCCTTCGTTCTCGATGCCACTAGTCATCTTTGGATTTAAAAGTATAAGTTTCAACATTTGTCCCAGTAACATTGCATGTTTAGATGAATTTGACGTATGTTTATTGCACTTTAATTAATTAAGGTGACAAATGTGTATCATGTGTAACTTAAAAGAGTTTTTGAAATGATGATGTTGACGAGTAATTAGAGATACAGCATACATGTACCTACACCGGAGTTTGTGCTAGAGGTAGCATTTATGAGAAAGTAAGTAGCACTTGCACTGTGTATTTCTGTCTCAAGCCTAGCGTTAAGTAGGAAGGTGTGAACAGGAAATGTTTTACAAAGTAAAGTTCAGACAAATAAAAAATGTCTCTGTCGCCTTTTCTGATAAATCGCTGTCTAGAAAGTATATAGGGCAAGTATAATATAGATAGTGTTCTATTTACAGATATTACTAGTGCACGTAATGTTTGTAATGCTTTTAAGCTGCATGTGTTAGTATATTCATAACAAATAAAACAGTGAAGTGTCACTTAAGTAGTTTGCAACATTTTCTGTAGTGCTTATTTAGGTATGCACATAAGCGCCGAGTGAATATTCTGTTTTTGTTGTCCACGGTCAGCCAGACAAACGTGCCCTTGTGTTGCAGCGTGAAATTGTGCACGTACAGGTGTGGAAGAGTGTTAAGTTAAACGCGGTCATAAACTACTACTTATCCTCATCCAAATTCAACATCATCGTGAGTGAATGCGAATGTAGTCCATTTGGATGGAGATTAACTGCCATTACAATACGTACCATACATACCGTACATACCATATAGAAGAGTCTTATGTATCTAGTTGACATTACTGTTATAATTTAGCCGTACATACCAAAAACATGCACTCTAAGATGTGTTGTACGTATTTGTGTACATAGGCATACTTACATTCATCGGATCCATTGTCAGAGCGTGTAGGCAGCACCTTTTAGATTTAGAACGCCAAGTACATTTACGTGCCTTACAATTACATCTCTTACTTACATATCTCACTTTAGTTGAATAAACGTGTATTTTGCAAACATAAATTAAAATCAACGTGCCCTACCTTTTGATCTGATTATCATAGAGATCAACCAAAGCCAGAGGAAGTTGTTACATATTCAGATTATATCTAATTTCATAATATTTCAAATATGCTTCAAATGCTTAATCTTAAAATTGTAAAGCACGGCCAGACCATATTTAATCCGTCTTACTAATGTCTGTACTTTGCATTATGTTATGCTGCAATAGGAAGCTATGGATGTAAATACTGTAAATAGTCAGTATGCTATTTAAGAAGGTTGCAAATTATAGGATTAACATTGTCAAACTGGTCTTCCGCCGATGGTGTTGCTCTCAGATATCTTGGCTTTCCTACCTTTCCTAGAACGAGGCAGAAATTATCTTATACGAACTTCATTTCTTCCTATTTACTTCGGCCGTACTAAATAATATAAGAAGAAGCTTCTATATAGCTTTTGAGTGATAAGGTCGGATGGGCATTTTGCCCTAAAAGGTGTGACATCAATAGATGTGGCACATAAAATGGCTGACTCTCGTTCAAAAATGATTGATAAAAGAAAGTATTAAAATGTTTAAGAGGCTGAAAATTATCTAGAAAGCTGAACCTTTTTGAAATTAGTAGCAGTGGATTCAATACATATGCTTATATATAAACTGTATTTTCCCAGTACCAAATTTACCGTTATTTAATTCTTCAAAATGGATTTTTTAAACCATAATCGTCATTTTGCATGTGACGAATATCTGTAGATGTCTATTGACTCGGTCTTTTTTAAGGTTCCAATCTGGAAAGCGCATAATATTTTAATTGTACAGGCGCTATTTTTCTCGAGGCTACGATTATTGACCTATTTGAAGGCTGCCGCATAGCTGCAGATTAACAAATTGAAAATTTTTTGGTTTAATTTTAAAATTAAGCAAATATTTTTGTGTGCCATATTGTGCACCAATTAACCAAATTTAAATTCAAATTATTCCCATGCATTTTATTACAGTGAAAACATTTCCTGATCTACCGACAATTGCATTTTGAAAAGCGAGGTTTTTGCGCATTGTAAATTGTAACGGAGAGATATTTACAAAATTTCACTTAAGAGCTTTAAGTGGGTACCGTTTCTCAATGCTTTATTATATTTTATCTGAATAAACTGTAGAAAAAATAAATGTATTAGCGTTCAAAAGGTGGAGTAAAAGAAGGTCAACCTACTTTGGTTGCATGAAACAAACTTCAAAAAGCAACACGGACTATACACAATGTTCTAAATCAGTAATGGACAATACAGAACGTAAAATATATATACTGTAAAAATACACACATGTAACCATATAAAGCAACCCATAATTCATCAAATGCATGCAGCTTAATTAAAGTAAAGTAAAATGTTGAAATATTTCAATGATTTAGCAAATATTTTTCATTGTTTTCTGTTTGTTGCGTTACTTTAATAATGACAAAGTGCAAGTGAACTGGATTTTAAGATAAATTTGTGTTTACAATGTTCAATGCTTGCAACTTTACTTTAGGGGATTTTTTATTTTTAAAACATTGACTATCTCTCTGCATTACTGATTGTACAATATTCAAGTTGTCACCAACATACATGAGACCCTAGATGTATCTATAGAAATACGACATGAAGCAATAAGATGCAGTCGGCAGGTGTATAACTATATAACACGACTTACTTGCTAAAATTATAACTATAAAATGAATTTAGGTACACGAAATTTACCAGCATTGCACAGAGGAGTTCAAGACCTAACCTCATAATGTGCAAATGTTTGTTTACAAAAGATAAAGCATTTAGTCGTTTCAACATCTTTAAAATTGTACGCCCGCACCACACACTGTATACGCAAAAGTAACATGCTGACTGACCTACCGAAAGCATACCAAGAATAAATTCAAAGATTTACATTTGTTGATGAGTAAATGTATTGTATAGCATGAATAATACATTAAACCCATAATAGAATTCCTAGTAGTTAACACACTTGGGGTAGAATGAAAACAAAGCTTTTTATATTAATGCAGCAGAATAAATTATATGGGAAATCTATTTATTCTGTCAATTCCCTGTGCGTAGCCTTAAAAATTACTACGACGCAATTCTAAATAGTTCATATATTATAGTATTGTATACACGCGACTCTGACATTTATGAGCTTTCTTTATTCTTAATTTTACATAAACAAACAGGAATACACTCTCTGTATTCAAAACTACTACAAAAACCATTCAAAAAACGTAAAAGTGAGCACAATTGAATCCATTTATTTTGTGCAATTGAACTTGGCTTTCTTCAGAGTGCCAGTAATTGCACAAATGTTTATACCTACCTAAAAAACATTTACAGTTTTTATACAAAAACCCTTTAACATACAACATAAGGCTTGAAGATGTGTTGTAACATATAGGGAAGAGGTACTCTACTTAATTTTGTCCCCAGTACTAAAACTTTATTTCAATTAATTTTAGCAGTTTAATTTTACTAATAATGCAATTTTAGATTCTAAAATAATTTAATTGTCGTTAGTAGGTCACCCTGTCATTTGAACAAATACTAATTTCGTATTTATTTGTTTAGGACAACTGGGATTCACGAAACAATTTGTCCTACGACAATACAAAGCAAGGGGTGGAAATGTTTAACTCGCAAGCGATGTTTCTCTTTGATTGAATGTGATGATAATACGTATACTTACTTAAAAATTATTAGCAGGGAATAAATGAATGGACAGTGCTCCTCGGTATTCATAATAATATTTCTATTGTTGTATTGTCATTCACATCTAAGCAGTCAAAGTCAGCCCTTTTTGGGAAAACAAAAGACAGAATCTGTTTTATCCCATTATACTTGCGCTGCGAAAATGTTGCAAATCGAAAGAACAGGATGAAACTTATTATCCCTCTCCATTTATGTCATGACAGGAGACTTTTATGTTCTGCATTTAAGCGTTAAAAAATTGAGTTTGAAATTATCGTTTAATTTTTGCATTCAAATAAACCAGAACTCGTCCACTTCGTTCCGTTAGGGTTGCTAAGTACGTAAATGATATTACTGCTGTAGATGCCCTAACTGTTCCGGCAACTAAAATGGGGAAGGACATAATATTTGTTATCTATATATAAACTTTGGCAAAACTTTCAAAATTTCAAAAAAAAAGATTTCTAACCATAAATTCAAAACACAAACATAAACTTGCTAAAACTATAACTTTCTTTTCATTATTACCAATTTTGTTGATTTTATTGTTGAATTATTTTCCTATTTCTTTGAGGCAACCTCAGTTTGAGGCAGTAAATAAATATATTATCAAGTGTGTAAAATAAAAACTATGCATGTACAGGGTAGATAGATTTTATTCATTTTATTTAGAAATTTAGATGTGGATATACTTGCAACATTAATTTGCCTTGTCAAAAAAGACCAGGTTAAATATAAATGAGACACGTTTGACCACAATTTGCACTGAGTACCTTTTGCTTGTTCGTAAATTGTTAATTCTATTCATTTGTCAGTGTCTTTGATAATAATTTCAGTCAATAGTTTTCCTTTTTCATTATTGTGTAGCGTGTTCTTAAATACAATTATATTGTAAACAGATCAAAAGGTCATCAGTTTTATACTCAAGCTAATGAATACCTACTACATATTTTAGAGATTGAAGTATTTTAAGTAGAACTGTATATTTTTGTTTCTGCAATAGTTCACTGTACTAATTACTACGGATCAAAATACAAATCATAATACTCTCTCTGCCCACGCATATTGAAATAAAAGACAGTTATTTCTTTGACTTTGACAACAATCAGGTACTTAGTATGTTACCTCGTAGGTAGGCGATTTATTTTTTGTCAGCGGATTTGACTATTATCTGTACTATGTGGTAAATATTGATAGTGCTGTACGACTCATTCTTAAGTAAGATTACATTCGTCCGTCATCCGTATCCTGAGTATACTACTTAGAGTTAATTCTGGAATGAAATAACGTAGATGGATGTTGAAGAATATTTTTAGAATGTGGGTAAAAGAAAGAGAATGTAGTTCAATACTAAAGTCGACGGCCTCGTCTTCTTCAGTGTCTCATAAGAAAAGCAAAAAATTGAATGGAATTTATTTGGCCGAGTCGAATAGTGTCATTGAAATGATTCTTTGCGACTCTCTAGTTTCCACTCCTCATTCTCTTTCCTATCTAACAATAACTAATGGCATAAGCATGTAGGTACACGGTACACTTGCAATATTCTCATTTCTGGTTGTCGTTTGCGCTGTTTGCAATTCTTTGTAATATTAGTATTATCATTTTTCGACTCATATTTATTAGTAGGCGGCCCGATTTTATGGTGCAATGCATTTCAACAAAATTCCGTTTCTGTATCTCAATACAAATTAATTATAAACTACGTCTTATCCTCAACACACAAAATAATATTGCCTTCTATAGTCTATTATGGTAGATGTGTGTAAAATAAAACTCTGATGTTGATTTAGTATTGCCACTTCAATAAAAATTTAGACTATGACATGCATAGCTAACAGATAATATACTATAAGTAACATGAAGTAGAGGACAGATTTGTTTTAAATGTACAAAATATTTTTAATTTTCATTCCTTTTGTGAATTCTGTGTTACTATTTGATTCTTTACCAAAAGTTAGTAAATTGTAATG
>JABASH010002996.1:0-17985 GCA_019776445.1 Tomocerus maximus | reverse complement strand
TTTAAGAATGGTGCAAAGAATTTTCGAACCTATTAATTTTATTGGAGAAATAATATATAGCACTTTTTAAAGAACACAGTGGATTGTTTTATTCTAATAACTTACGACTACGACCAATGTGACAATGATTTTTAACACCAAAAATTCCGGCGTTGTTGGTTGCCCTTAACTGTAATGCTTTGATAGTTCATTAATACTTTAGCGCAAGTTGTACTGCATCTGCATATAATATTCATGTAATAATGTTGAACTGGACAGGCTTGTCCTAAATTAGACTAGATTTACGATTGGATTAGAATGCATTCCTAAATTGAAATGTTACTTCAATTACATTTGTAGTGCAAATAAACAAGTCAGTGCAGGGCAAAACAAATTTAGATTGATATCTTGTCTACTCATACATCCAAGAGGATCTTCCACCACTTATGTTATGTCTTGACCAAATATTATCTTTAGCTTGCTTTGTGATGTAAATATTTAGTTCGCTTGCTCTAATTCAAATTCTAGGCATGTATGATATGAAAGTATTTTAGTGAAACTGAGAGCTACTAAAATTTTATTAGTATGTACGTAAAAGTATATCTCTCTAAAACGGTTAATGGGACATCAAGAACAACATTCCTAATTGAGAATTGAAATTTAGCACTTATATGTACTATTACAGTGTTATTGATGTCTACTTAAAATGAATATTACTTCAACAAGACACAAAAACCTTCACTTGATGCTTTATTAATAGAGAATGAATTTCTTAGGAATGAGAATACTCGTTTTGATTTCTTAATTAGTTTAAGGTCCTTCATACTATGGCCCACCACACATGATGAATAGTATTTCCCTTTCTCAACAAGATAACTCATTAGGTACGATTTTGTACAGGAGACGGCTTAACTATTATAGATGAACTGACAATGACTCGGCTTGACTAATTACTAATTTTAGTAATGTGGTTGTGATAGGAAAGTCTTTCATTCATCCAATCACTTGACTTCCATTAGTTCTAGAAGATCTATGTCAAGTTTTCCCCTATTGGTTCTAGTAATGCTAAGTAAGTCAAGTTAGCCGTTTGCTTATCACTCCAGCACAATCGTATATAGCTATAAATTATATATACTATACAGTGCATTTCATTTCAATAATGGATGATTGTTTTCGACAATAGTGTATTACATATTATTATTACATCCTATTATACCGCATCATGTCCCATTAGGAAAACAACAAAAGTATTTCTAGGGCACACTATTAACGATAATCGTGTAAAACAAGGTAAAGGTGATGATGATATGACAATAGAGAAGACTGATGGCACCACATAGCTTTACAAAGAGATTCCAGTAGTAGGAATAAAACAATGCGGGTACCATTTACTATATGTGCACTCATAAAGCGTCATTGCTTACGCTAGGAGAAACATTAACCCAGAATTATCTCATCACTTTGAAGAGAATACCTACTCATCCAGAAAACATGGCAGTTAATATTTCTCTCATCTCACTCTAATGAGAATGTAACCCACATTCCACTCCGTGTTAATTAATGTGGTCAAATCCGCACTAATCCAGAATATTCTAATTCCACGTCCATGGATAAACTACACATATCATATACAATTCAGTAACGAAGATCATGTACAGGTATTTTAATACAACATTCGTTCTCAGCATAAAAAGTGCAATTAAATATTTTATAAACATTATACATTATAAATGTGTCAATAACAGAAGGACAGTAGAACGTATACATATAATGTTTGTAAAGATGCATTGGCAGGCGCAAACTGCAAAGAAACGTAGAATTATTACTCAAGAATAAAATAAACAATAAGCCATGGCCCACCATTCGTTTCATATTTATAAGATTAGGTTATGCAATGTAATTGTGCATACAAGATGAATTAACAGTCTCTCACTCAATATGTCATGTCAACAAGGAAAAGGAACGAAAGCTACGGGCTTGCATGCAATATGCAATTTAATTTGCAATTTTAAGTGACACATGACAAAAAGGACGTGTTTGTTTTCCAAGAGTAATTCCCTGTTAATTCAAACCAAATGTGGTTTGGTTGTATTTAACATACTGTCAGCACCTCTGAGCACAATCACTACGTAATGTTATATGCACACAGTAGTAGCAAGAGGATGTAAATGCAAATAACGCATAGTTATCACATCGGTGAGTTAGAAGTTGGGACACAACACGATGCTACTTAATCAATATGCATTTGTGAATTGGGTATGGCAAATATTGCTGCCTATAATCAACCCAACGGATATGACAGCTCGACTCCTTAACTATCAATAATGTAAAATGTAATGTACGAAAACTGTGTAAATTGCAATGCATGAATAAACATAGAAACCAATTAACAATTTAGCACAAACCATACACATGTATCTCTACTTGTACTTATTTTACATACCCTTATTGCAGTTTTATGTAAAGTGCATGTTCTTTAAAGTCTTAAAATCTTTGATAGAATGTTAAACAAAAGATATAGTTAATTTGCAGCATAGCCATATGTGCAAAGCTATTGTACCTGATTTAGAGCATAGGCCTCAGATTGGGGTCTACAAACCAAGAATTGAAACAAATGGACTTACCCTACTTTCAAGTCGGAGCCTCATGACACCCATATATTTCTGTTGTTTTCCCAGTGTAAATAAAATCCAAATGAACTCAAAGCAAACAAGAAACAAAGAGAGATTGAGAAAACCTCAATCTAACAAACTGAAAACTGAACTGAGACACAAAATGATAGAGACAGAGTCTCTGAACAAAAAACTACGATGACAGATGACGACTTCTTTTCCAAGGGGGAGTTGACAAAAGAACGTTTAAAATGCTGTAGTGATTATGGCGTAGCAGAAGTATTGATCTTTCTCCTTAGATGAGATTTCCTTAACAGGGCTCCGTAAAAGACAAATTGTGTGCAATAATCTCATTGTATTGTTCTTTGTCGACTAAATTGGTTTTCTTGTCAATTTTCCGGGTCAGATTCAAAGCGATAGAGAGAACAAAGGAATTTTATCTTTTCACACAGGCAGTGCTTTTCCACAGTACAATACCAGTAGCACTGTAATTTTATATCAATTCTAATATTTCATTTTATGAGGAATAATTACTAGGCGTTTGAGAAAACAAAAGGAGAGCGAAATTTACGTTAGCACAGTTAACAAGATTTTTGCCTTCCTGGTTATGAACAAGACTCAGTTTCGATTGAACTGTTATTGTGATTGGTATTTTATTGTAGATAATTGTGGACGTAAGGTAGAATGGAAATTCACTCTAACTGTGCTAACGGAATCCTTATTAGAAGATTGAATAGATGTAACTAACTCTTCACCTCTCTTTCTTTGCAGAGACGTAGCGTATCTTGGAAGAAAAGAGAGTACAGGAAAGGCCAGGACATAAGAGTCGAAGCACAGACAATTATGTGAATTTGCTCGAACTTGCAAAGAATATAACAATACAGTCACATCATCTTGCGTTCCTTCGCCACTCGGTTGTCAACTCAGAGCTAACTGTTCACAACTAACAGTTGATTATTAAGGGAATTGATTGTTATTTATGGGAACTGATCTTTATGTTTGGTTACCTTCTATGGCTTAGTGCATAATATATTATCAGTTTGGCTATGTGACTTTTTTCAATTGTTGTCGTCGGAGAAGTGGACACAGTATGTGGTAGTTTAACTCACTCACTCCTAGTAACATGCCAATAAAATGGCAATGCGACCAACTGACTGTTATTTTGCCTTATTAATGTTCCCATGTACTTCTTAACAATTGCAGGTAGTATGTAGTAGCAACAACAATGCGCATACCTTTAAGATACACACTTCACAACTTTCAGAAGCTTCAACTTGAGAAACGTTTGTCTATGAAGTTGACTGTGCAACGGCCAAAGCTCAACTGAGAACATACATCCAAAAGCCGCTCGCTTCCCTCCATCCCTTTTCCCTACACAGCAAAACTTGAGCAACCCATGCTAAGGTAGATATGCACATATCTATACATTTTATATCCATATACCTTGCCAAGTGAGTAAGTGAGTTCATATGAGTTACCCAGTCAGGATATCAGACCAAACTATACATGCAAACCCTACAAACTCTTATCAGTTTAAATGTTTTCTACGATTGTTTAACCCTTGGCTTTACTTGCCTTTAGCTTTCTACACATTTTTACATGCGTGTAGGTGCATGTGCATCCTTTTAGACTGGCCATACATTATTTCACAACTAAATTATTTCGCATAAGATACTTTTCTATCATTATACTCTCCTCATTTTCGTTTCCGCACATTTCTCACGCAATCTTATCTCTACATGAACACATCACTTATCCATTTCCTATCGTTCAGTTCAAACAGCCTAAGTCAAGTCCATGTCCGACTCACCCAAAGAAAATACATTCAATTTACCAATGCACTACACTTATCTTCCTGTTTAAATACATGCTCAAGTTTCAATTTCAGATAAGTAGTCAAGCAATCAAAACAGGAGAAATAATATTTCTATTAGCTTGGGTGAACCAAACGAAAATTATTTATGTGAGTTTTAACAGGCGATGCCATACAAGGGGACACGACATGACAATAACGGTTCAAATCTAAGTTACTACACTCAAGTTTCATATTTATATCCACTACAGGTATGCATGAGAATAATTTCGACTCTATTTCATATAGTTTAAAAGACATAGCATGAGCTTCAGTCTTTTTGAATTCTTATATTGTATTACTATATAAGCCATCGTCAGTGTACCTCAGTTGTTAGGCATTTCGTTTTATAATAACATCCTAAGCCAACGGTAAGAGAAGTGAGAGCTGAAAAAATTGGTTCCATTGTTTGGGAAGCTTACACTTCAGCTTAAACACTCTTTTTAAAAATCCCTTACTCTTAACACTAATACCTACGCTTTTTCAAAGGGTTATATGCAGCAAAATACACAAACGAGTATGTATTGATGGAATAAGTCAACATTTTAGTCCACATACAAAACTACGTGGAAGGAGTACTTATGAAAAGTCAATCTGATTTGATGCATTTTTTTATTTTGCATTCCGATGTGAAATATTTAGCAAGGACATGAATATTGTGAGATATATGACATAGGTTAGGTAATTTCCTTTAACTGTCAAAATATTTAGTGTTTTTCTTGGTACATTTAGAACAAAAATTTGTTGACATTTTTGTTTATGTTAGGGATTAGAGACATACTTTTGACTATGTGTCTTGCCGCTTGGGTGATGAGGTGTATGCGCTGTGTATGTATAATATAAATTCATGGCTCAGTATTAGCTGACAGGGTTTATTGTTCATGTTATGATACGTAAGCTCCAGTTGTCTTGCCTTATCATGTTTCTTGTCTCTCAGCACTCATTCGAGAATTGGTGTAGATATCTAAAGGGTAACTTGACATGACAGGAACTAAGTTAAGTACAGATGTATCTTCGTAGACATCGAGCTAATTTTGTATAGTTAGACTCGAGCATATACCGTGATAAAATTAAAAGGTTTATCGTTAGTTACGCCTAAACAAATCTTTACTTAAACAGATTGTGGCTATCAGTACATGCACATATGAAAGTGATTCGAAAACAAACTTTAATTTCGGGCATAGTGTGTACGAGGAGACCGAATTATTTTTAAAGGGCAATGAACAGAAGACACTCGTAGTCACTTTTGTTTAAGTGTGCTTGGAGCTATGTCTAGTATAAGATAATAACGTTATATTATACTAACAATCAGTATGAATTGTACGTGCTTTCAACTTTTGTGGCCATGTACTAGTATGTCCCTGTTAGCATTTGCATTTTTAGTCGAATGTACAGATAGATGAATGAGAGAGATGGAAAATAGATATGAGTTACAATAAATGCATAAGTGTGCATACGTACACATCGAAGTTTGCATTGTTTGCATAGGAGCATGTCGAACAAACTGACGGAGATACCGAAGTTGAACATTTCTGTTAGCCAGATGCTAGCTTACATGAACACTATACATGTATGTACATACATCCTTTTATGTAATGTATTATAAAAAATCTAAAAAAATCGAACCCAGAACAGAACAGGGATGAGTAAAAGAGCATATGCTGTGCTGTTGCTGCTGTAACTGTATACATAACTAAACAAAATCCACTCACAGTAATAAGTAACGACTCAACATTTTTCTCATCGTTGATATAACACAATATTTGAGTATAATAAGTCCATTACAGTTCTATAGGTAGCATCATAATGAAGAGGAGAATGCAATGTATGTACCGTCCACGGAACGTGTAAGGACGATTAAAAGCAAAGAGTGAATGAGCTTGCAGTAAAAATGGAGATAAGAGAATCCTATATACAGAAGTCTCTTAGCTACTAAAGTATTTAATTTCAATTGCCAGACGATGTCCACGTAGCTTGCATTTATGTGTGTGAAATAGAGAAAAGTGAGTCTGTGCTCTCGCTCGACTATCAAGGAGTTCCATCTTCCTTTTCCTTTGCAATACGACACAACAGAATTGAAGTGCTTATTGTTAAGCGAAGGATTTGGTTATCAGCAGTTATGAGATTTCCTCTATCTTTATGATCGGTACGGTAACTAATATTTAGGCACGGAGGTACATACTTTCCTTTATTATATAAATGCCAATGTAACTGAATGCGGAATCATTTTCTACAGTAGGAAGCTTTCATTCTTAGTATGCTCTGTTACTTTAGTTTTACAATTTTACTACAGATAAATATGTAAATTGAGCGAGCCTAATACTAGTAAACAGAGTACCAGGTATAGAGGAGTGCGTCTTTTGTACATAAGCACAGAATATTGCATTCGATGTGTATGCACATAGTAATGAATGTGTGTGAGAGAGTGTGAATTCAGAATATGAATAGGTGGATAAGTAGGTTGTATAGATAAATGTGTTTGAATTGGTTGGTTCCCTTTGGTTTGGTTTGGACTTCACCGAATGGAAAGACACGCTACATCTGCATCTCTCTATCTCTCTGCTATTGCTAGTGAATACATAATACTTCAAACAATTCAGATTCTGATCTAGTCCTACGCTCAGTTCAATGTACAAATACTACTTCTTTTGCAATGTAGAGTTATCTGTGAATGTTTTGTATTTCGAGTTGTGTGCATGCATGGGGAAATGTGCATAATAAACGCATCTGTATGCCTGCCTCATGGTGTTCTTGCGGTCAGATGGACGTGGAAACAAAAATTATTACACTTCATGAAATATGGAGCGTTAGCATTATTTTACCTAACAATCTCTACCCTTTCATCAGATTTAATTCCACCCTTCAGTATTTCATTATAAATGACAATGATAGTGTCTACATTGGCATTTTACGGGTTTCTATATAGTGCATTAGGGTTTGCTAAGTAGCAAGGTCGCAATTAGGGCAAGTAGGGATACGCTTAATAGTATCCCGTACCATTTTCCTACTGTATACCATAATTTTTTCCTGATTTCATTCACTCTTTTGTGACTCTATACGTCTGCTTAATTGTAAGTTTGCCTCAGAAGCTTATAAATAGTTTGCATTAAAAACGCAGTGTAGGTTAAATCTAAGGTTATACTTGCAAAATCAAGTAATAGAGGATAATTATGTAGGAAGCGATAAGGAATGTGCAATAAGTGAAATGGTGACCTTCCTCCATAATACTAGATAGACATGCAAACTTGGCCATGAGAGTTCATCCAGGCCAAAGCCAACCCGCAATTAGTGAAAGAGAGCGAAAGCAATAAACCAAAATTAAAATCAAACAGTCACATCATACACTGGAGGCTATGAGATCAATCCACAGATAACTACAACTAATGGAGGACTAATAGGACCCATATTCACTATCATTGAATAATCATTGTGCTAGCCATGTTCATCCCAGATGTACCTTTTGCTTTTCCAATTTGAGTAGCGACAAACGATCCTATGATCTCACTACGTTCTAGGTTAATTTAATTAAGTGATTACGAATAAGGCAATCCAAAGAACGCGCCTGGAATACAAATGAAATTCTCTTTTAAGGAAACCCAAGGAGTGAGTTAGGAGAAGCTTCTACTAATAACGTGCTAAGGAATACAGATTTTTTCATCCTTAGTAATCTATCTTCTACAACCAAGGTTTTGTAAACATTTCGTGTACCAATAAACCTAGTTAACAAATCTGATTTCATTCTTAGAGAAAAGCACTGAGAGAGTTTGCAAACTATGTAAACAAACTGAACACTGAATTGATTAAAGGATCTTACTATGAAAAATTATTTTACCTAACGTGCTGTTGACTTGATGGTTTAGTTGGATGATGCTCTAATTCTCATTACAACACAAGTGGCAGACGTCAAGACCTAATTAGTTTAGGCACGTTAAGTCAATAATCTATTTTAACGAACTATCTGCTATTTTAATAGCAATTAACGTAAAATGCTCAATGTAGGGCGCAATTCACGTAACAATGATAAATCAAATTTCGGAGTACATAATGAACACCATTAGAAACCTAACAATATCAACCTACGAATTGTAGTCATACTTTGTGGTTAATATAAGAATCTGGCATGAACGCAAGTTGACTACGTGCTTCCTGACAGTGAAAATGGTGAAAAGCTGTACTATTACACGTGCTTTTAATTGTACATATGAGCTGGGAACAATTTAAAAGATTCAATTTCCGAGAAATCTTGTCCTTCTGGAAATGCAATGTTGATAATTGAGCTTATCTTCAAACAAGCATCAAATTGTTCTGTAATGAAAATCTCATTATGTTCGCAAAGAAAGCGACTCTTTACTGTTGATAGAACAAACTAAAATTTCCAGTTCCGAGAAATCAGAAAGAAAGTTTAGATTCATTTTGTAGATTTCCAGAGAGATCTCTCTGAGTTAATATAAAACCATATACCTATTACACGTTACACGGTTTCACATGTCTCAAAATACAAAGCTAGCAGAAATGAACATCGGTCGCGGTACATCAGTCTATGTTCTAGGAAAATGTTATCATAATGTGATATAAAGAATTTAGTCGAAGTAAGTAGTAACGTGACTTTCAAAGGACAATGTATAAAACTACGTTTGCTTGCAGTTGAAAAATGGCAAGTTCTATGGCATAAAACCACGTACCCGAAATGTTAGATATTTTTCTTAGATCATATAAGTCTATTATATTTAATATAAAAGGATGAATTCTGTGACCTATACCACACGTTTACTTTTCTCCAGCTTCAAATAATATTATCTTTAAACCAAGCGTTTTCAAGTCTTGACTCTTCTTGAACTCTTGACTTGTTCAATCTAATTTGAGGTTGCTATTTAGAAAAAGATCTTAAACGTGGGTACACAACACAATAACTTACATAACACGATAGTTCAATGTGATATTGTAATGAAGGCACTTTCAGTTGGCAACAGACGGGTACTTGAAGAAACGAAAAGCCCTAAGCAATCTAGATTTCTCAATTCCTTCAAATTAAGTACCTATACTACCTATTTACTAAAATTGAAATGGTATATTTAAAATATGCTAAACTGAGAAAGTTGAAGAAAGGGTGGATTTGGATGTAATACAAGTAGAAGTTATGCTAGCTTATTAGCTAATCTGTGGTACCTATAGTAGATATCTTACAATGCGATGGGAACTATATACATATCGCTGAATATTCGGATAAATGAATATTACCAGGAAAACTGAAATTGAGTCGTTCGCATACCACGAAAGTTTGGCTTGTTAAATCCGCTGATGGCAATAGAAAACTTTGGCTTTAAAGTATTTTCCGACAGCTTGAAGAAAGTTAGCCAAGTCTTCTGATGATTACGTAGGATGGACTTCAGATGAAAAGTTTGGGATATTCTCGTTTACGTCGTGTCAAGTTCAATCCTACCTAAATTGAACAAGATGATGTGGGATTTTCTCCTTAAAATTAATCAGTGAACATGAGCTTTGCTAGTAGTGCGGTTTTTTGACGTTCAGTCCAGTGAAAAAATAAAGAAGTCAAGGTGAAACTTCAAGGTGAAAGAAATATAACAACGTAGACAAACTACGTGCTGCACTAAACAATTTGCCATCTGTTTCCCCACTGAATTGCACTATAAAGTCCGTCATTTAAGATTCGCTAATTACTTGTATGGGTACCAGCGAGTTTTACATTTTCTTATGAGATTGTAAAATACGATGCTCACAACAAAACTACCATTTCAGTGTCTGCTTTAAGGTTTACTTTATTTCTACTGTCACTGACTATTGTCGTACCTATTGAGATAAATGTGTGGCATTCACTACAGGAAATCTTCTGATTTGCGGTATTTTCTATAAAAATTCAACGAACTATTTAGCATTAACTTCTACTTAGAAGGAGATTAAAGCAAAAGCCAAAGACGATGGCGGCATCTTTTTCAATTATGGCTGGGGAAATGTGTCTTTTCTCTGGAGATTAAAGTTTTTTAAGAGAAACAGACGTAAATGAGAGAGATATTCACACACGTTGTGTGTTTTGCTTCTATTTCTATGTACATTGAAGAGGAAAGCCGTCGGGCGACGGTTGATGTTCTTCTGGTCTATGAAATAGAAATATAAAGTGTCCTGATGTTACAGGCTGCCAGCCGTTGCGTTCAGTTGGTTTTGGTTCGGTAGAGCCAGAGTTAGACAGCATGCCAGAGCTACACCACAGCCAGACAAGTCAGCATTGACTTATGGAGCATTCATTAATCTACTGCTATACCAGTCCTCCTTGCACATACAGCTGGGAACGGAAGTGAGCCCTTTAGTCCGTGGGAAAACACTCGCACTGTTAAACTGTGATGATCCTCTTTCCAGTCTTACATCACTTACTATGCCAGATAACAAGTAGTTTAAATCTACTTCACCAATATGTACCTAAGCAAAGGTAGATCGATTAGACTTGAAGCAAAAACAAATGAACCACCAATTACCTGTCACACCTGCCAAGGCACTCATCTTTTAAATCATGTGCGTATAAATTCGTTTGATATTTCAGTTCACTATTACCCAATAATTCTCATTGGTTATTATCCCTACCTTCTTCCAAGGTTTCAAGACGTTTCGTGAGAATGGCACTTGTAAGTGCATGAAAAACTCTTGCGCGACTACTGAAATCACAATTATGGCTCAGGTATGACTATTAACATTTGGAAAGGAATAAAAAGAAATGCAAACCCATCCAATCCATCTTACTGGTGTAATGCATAACTTATGTGCAAGCAATTTTGTAACTACTATTACTAATATAATTATAATTTATTATTTAATGTACTCAAATCAAATCCTGTAAGAAGATTATCTGTAGATTACTTTCCGTAAATGCAATTTTACGCAGCGAAATATATCTAACTGAAGAGATCAGGAAGTGTACCAAATACATGTAATTGTATAAGGTTTATGAAGAGATAATAATGCTACAAGGGTCGTTACGTGAACATAAAATATATACCAATTCATTTCCAAAACCCTAGCTTATATAAAACTCAGAATCTACTGAGTACGGAGTCTCTCTGTAGACTGTGCTTATACCAATTTTAACGAGATGAGCTTCAAAAGCAGAAGTTTTACGCAACGGAAGAGTTTTATATCAGCCAGGAAAACTGCGGAGGACAGGTGCCAATCTTTTTCTGAAGCAATTGAAAATTCAGTGATCATTAATGTAAATAGGGACTTGGGTTTGCGTAAGTAATACCTATTATTAATATAAGTAAGTGCTTTTGTGGTTAAAGCGCTTAATAATTAAATTACTATCACTAATTTAATTGTTTTTTATTTGGACAGTAGGTGATTAGCCATTGTCTAGTTCATTCTGTCAATAGCATAGCTTAAGGGTTACTTATAGGTATGGTTAAGGGTTACCATGATTTGTACGAATTTTGGGAAAAAGTTGAATATACGTTGAGTCATAATCTGCATTAGCTCAACTGACAAAATGTGAAAAATTGAAGCTCATAAGCTGAGCGTTGAAAATGTAGAAAGCATTATACAACTTTATTGTATAACATTAGTATAAATGTTGAACTGCTGGACTGAGTAACTCTAACCGTTCCCTACCGTGCATGTCTATAAAGCTGTACTTCAATATTGCATTAGCCAGCAAGTTTTTACTCGTCAACCGTCAGCGAATCTGATGCGGGTAATTCGTGCGTAGAAAAACTTGTTTGTCCTGCTGTGCCCAGCTCAGCTGAAATGTTCAACGAAAGTAATACCCAACTCTATATCAAACAGAATTAACCTGTAATAGTAAGTGTACTGAATAGAAACTTACGCTTGTCCAAAAAATATTTAAAAGAAATATTACATTAACTCACAGTATTGTATACTTACCAGGTATAAACGGCCACACAATGCAGCACAAAAGCTAAGCCATCTTTTTATAGTTAAGTAAGTTGACTTAACTATATTAAGCATAGATATCTGGATTCTAAGAATGAAGTGAACTTTAATCGATTAGGAAATAAACACTTTTAAAGTAACTTTGAACTGCAAAGTAAAAGTGAGTGGACAACTCGAAGGAATGAATCTCTAGAGGCTGTTGTTCCTTTATGTTTTTGGCACGAAATCTATTTTGCTTTTCAATTTTTACAGGGTGGACGTTTGGATGTAGTTAGTAAATGTAATTGTACATAAGCAACTTAATCGTCTACACAAACTCCTATATACGAGGTAATAAGATCGATTCTGTTATGCCTACTTATAATTCATGTGAAACTAATTCAATGTGCAGCCTAGCCTAAACTTCCACGTTCTACAATGCGACAAAACAAGCCACACTCTTCATTTGCTATACAATTTATTGTACCTTACCAACTTTTCATACAATCTTCCATTTTGCTCACCAATTCTCTGTACAGCTTGATCTTTTGAGTCATCCTTACTATTACAGACTTTCAACTAACATTATTGCCTCGTAATAGACCAGACATTATTAGAAGGCGACACCAAAGAGACTAGACCAGACCGGATAGTCAGTTCAGTGTCTCACCAACGCAACTCTACAACAATTGTCAAAAGAAGTTCATAACTCCTTTCATTCTGACTTAATGGCTTTTCAAAAAAGAAAATTACCTTTGGTTGGTGACACATGGATGAGAATGGTGTAACCTGACTTGCAGTACCAATACCAGATATACAAATAATTACTATAATACTACCACAAACATAGTTTGCCAACTCATTGTCCTTCAACACTATAGTGCTAGTCCTCATAGCATTATTGTTCTATACTTTCCTGATATTTACTATCTAAGTAGTCAACTGTCTTTTTTAAGTGAACAAAATGTTATGTGAGAGTTCAAAATTCTGCAGCTCGGACCGATACTTGGAGTGACAGCTAATATTGCCAGAATGAATCGGTCATTGATTCCACCCATTAGCAACACTTTTAAGAATATAAATATTCTGGCTAACATATCAACATTTAACCAACTAATTAATCCCAAAGACAAATATACATTCATTTCACCTACTCTTGTAAAAAGTAACGCAAATAAGTTGTGCCTATGATTTTGCAACCGGCGTGGGTGGATAGATCTAATAGGGAATTCAATATGCATAATTTTATTACGGGATGCTATTAAAATGTCTATAGAAATCAGAAGCAGTGGTAGGATATCAAAGTTGTTGATGAAGAAAAGGGAACAAGGCTAAACTGTTTAAATTCGAAAACAAATTAACTTTAATATAATTGAAAGTGGAGCTAATTAATCATTGAACCGTGTGAACTGGTACATAAGATGCAAATTAATCGTCGATGCCTATTTATATATTCCGGTATAGATGACCTTGCTCTGAATTCCTAATTAGTGACAACGAAACTTGCGTGTAATTCAATTAATATAAGTTGAATCGCTCGCAGGTGAATAAATAAACGAACTCCTTTGTCATTCGCCCCAAATGATCAATAACATCCGAGATCAGGTCAAGAGCATCCAACAGTCTTGTATACCTCTGAGTAAAATCGGTCATTGATTTCTTGGCTTCTAGAGTCAATTGCACTATTAAGCATATTAGTATACACTATAGGTAAATAATTGGTAAACCAAAGTAGGATATATTCTGTATAGTGTTTAGATATGTATGGAAGATGAGACTGAACTTGTCGGTAGTCGGTGCTAAGTATGCAGCAGTAGTCGGCAATATTTTTCCTCCAATCTCTGTGCCCATCATCACAGAAACCAAAATTGCACTGCAGTGCTATGCAGTCAAGTAGTTTCATAATATACAAGTCTGCATAGCATAGTGCTAAACAAGTAGATGAGAAGCAGGACCATAGAGATAGTAGTACATTAGACATAATATTCAACTAATCCATGTCTGGTCCTGATACTAAACGAGTAGACAAGGTACACACACGCATGTACATGTCCTGCCATTAAATGCATTCCACACTTTGACTTACTAGGTTTAACTTGTCGTGGTTTAAGTTTTTGTAATTTTTATCTAACAACTGCTATGCCAAGGTACTTTACTACACTGAAGAAGATGCCAGAGTCAGAGAGCCTTGGCCTGTCTGACCGGTAATGTCTTAACACTAACAACCCAAACCTAATGTTAAAAAAATAATTCCAAGTGCAATATGTATGTTGATCGGTCGTTGGTTTGCTTCTCCTACTACATTTACATAGTACAAGCACAACCCGGAGTTCAGCTAACCAACAATAAGATATATTGCTCTGTAAATACCTAGTGAAAGATTCCAGTTTCACTGACACAGTAGTTCAATGGCTTGCTTACTTACAGACCCGATAGGATCATATTACCAAAGTCTTTAAAATACTATTACCTATTTTATGAAGATTTTGGGGAAAAAATGATGTTTGTTGGGATTTGGGAAGATCCGAAGAGCATTGATTGTTAATTTGAATTTTTAGGAATAAATGATTCTGTTACAAAATAGTGATATTCGGGGCTTATACAGTAATTTGTGCAGGCATGGAAGGAAGTGTATGTTGGTTCCTTTTCCAAATCGGATAAATGACATCAAAAATCAATTACTTAAAAACTCGCCTTTAAAATCAGTAATATCTAATCGGGAAAGTATCTTTGATCTGTTTATGCAATAGGTAAGATACGTAGCGTATTATTGAAGGTAAGGAAAACGTACAATTAAGTATTTACTATATATAACGAAGAAATCTCAGAATTGAAGGTATAGTAAAGCGTACACGTTGGCAATGTGAAGTTACTATACGCCTAGTAATGTACCTAATTGAATTAAAAATTCTGTACAGGTAGCGCAGAACAATGCAACAGATAAATACAATAGGACACTGGCTTCTTTTGCCAATGTGAGGTGCATCAGGTTGACTGGATTAGAGAGCAGAAGAAAAGAAGTTGAATAGATTCGACTGGCTCGGCAAGGGTTGACTACGACTACTTGAATGTGAGACGGAACAAGTTGACAGCTGATCTCAGGAGAACCGTCTTAGATTCTCGTAACACTCCTATAGGAATGTCATGTAATTCTAATGCAATAGTAATGAGATGTGCCTGTTTTGTTGTGATGTGGGTATACAAAACGCCTGCAACAACATGAGAAGAGCCCCAACTCTCATCAACTCGTCCAAAAGCCAAAGACCGAAGGACTAAACTGAAGCAAATCTGTAAAAATCACTTTCCAGCATACACACACGAACATCTGTTTTTATTTACAGACATAAAACGTACAGACAACTATACGCTAGACGAGAACGAAGAAAATCCAGTACATATGACACAGGATGGAGTAAGTTGAAGCAGATGATGTAATTGTGAATGCGATCTGATGCTGTGTGTAAGGAAGCTGTTCATGGCTGAGGGCAAGGTTCTCTTTACTTGAATCTTTACTGCACATTTACGTGCTCTGGCATCCCTTATCCCGTCAGACTCGATTTCCTTCCTTCCTTCTTCCTTCCATTGAACTCCAGTCAATCTAGTCCAGTCCATATCAAGTTCAGCCAAACATTCACTTATTTGCATCTGACCCTACATCAATCTATCAGGCGACAAACGCCTTGTCAAATACTTTCCGAACTCTGCTCCTTTCCAATATCTTTTTTAAACTGTTTTTGCATCACTTCTTCAAGATATAATATTATGGGATAGTGAAATACAGATAGCAAATTACTTCATCTTTTCAATATGCGTTCATCTACATTTTGACATGTTAAGTGATTAAAAATTGAGTATTAGTTTTGGTTATCTAACATTGGGCTGGCACTAAATGCATCCTAGTGTAATTTTTCGAATGTTAATTACAGGGAGTTGCCTATACTATAGTAAATGGAGTAGCTAACCTAAAATGTATACCAGTTATCAGTATTACATAAGTGTTTGTGTATTTTCTATGCATACAAGAGGTAGTAGTATAAAAGAATTTCCTTTTTGGCAATGTTTAGAGTGAATATGAAGATTTTCCGCGATTGTATAGCGCTTGACTTTAAAAGAGTGATTTACTGACAGCTGGACAAGCAAGACAAATGTAGGAGATTAAAAGGTTGTTAGGAGGATCTTGGAGTGATGCAAAGTGTTATGAATTACTAACCATGAGTAATCTATTTATTCGGGTAAGTTATGCATGGATCTGATGTTGGGCGAGTTAGTATGCGATTACTTCATTCATTTGTGGCAAGTCAAAGGCAAGTACGAAACCGGAATAGGCTGGTCGTGCATGCTGAACCGAAGGAAGGGAAGAAGAGACAAGCAAAGATCCATAACTTGATTAGACTGCAGATATATCCATATTGCATTGTCTTTAACTTGTATTTACCAGTTTGTATAATGTAAGTCAGTATCCAAGATATGAGATGTTAACATATTTTTCTGGATGAATATAATAGGACATTAGTGGAAGTGGCATCATAATAAATATATAAGAAAGGGTTGGACAGAACAGGACCAGAACTACAAAGTACATTACATTCTGCACATTAATATCTAATACTCTCTTGGGAACATCTACGATGATTACTAAACTGACTCACTCCTCGCTAAACAACGTTACACTGCATTATCCCAATTCAATACATTTAGTTTTAGAGGATCTGTTGAGCTCTGTTAGATGTCTACTATAGGTATACATGATCTTCTGAGGCAATATCAGACTAGAGCAGAGTGGTTTCTTTGCTATTCGAATGAACTGGAATGAAGTGGCGGTTGAGGGCAATGGTCCGAAATAGTTCATCAACTTTGCCATCCAATATTCAACTACTATTGTTTTTCGCTTTGGGAATTCTCAACTGCACTCACTACTCTATCACAACGCACACACACGTCACATAAACAAGGAGTGTACTTTTACGACCATTCGTTCCAGGATATGACACAACTAATACTCTATAATGTCCGTACCAATAGTTTGCTCGACTTTGTTGGATAATAGTTTCACCTATTCCTCCAGCCATAAACTTTTCTCATCTACAGTCTGTTAAACCTGGTTTACACTATGGGAGAGCTTGTCATTTAGGCACTAACTTTCATAATTTTACCCAAATGAGTTCATGCCAACCATCCGGGTTTACTAAAATACACATTCATCTCAATTTTCCGGAAGTGTATGAAATACCATACACTTAATTACTACATTTAGCTATAATAAAGTATTATTACTACAGATTTAAAATATTGAAGACAAATTAGTTAATAAGTCAGTAGATAAGTAAAAATAAATAAGATAATCATAATATCAGAGCCGTAATGTCTGAAACTAAAAAGAAACCGGACCATAAACAAAGTCCTTGAACCATTAACTACTTAGCCCTTTGATATAAAAATAGCAAGATTTGAACTTCTTGCTAGGAGTAAACTCTTGCTTGGAAGTGCTAAAGCCAGGAAAGCAGATACTAATTGAACCTATTTGTATTGTTAGCTTTTTTGTTCGGGTTGATACACTAAAAGCCAAAAGAAGTAACTTATATAATATGAGTGTGACATGTGTCATTTACAAAAATCATGGAATGGAAAGTGTGTTGGAAGATAAGTAACAATAATACACTTACACAACGC
>JABASH010002995.1:0-17986 GCA_019776445.1 Tomocerus maximus | reverse complement strand
GACCAAAATAACTTAAATATTGTTAGTATGCAATATGCATACACAAGTAAGTAACCGTTAGCAAAACTAATGTTTTGTATATTTGAAGTTCATGGAATTACAATGCTGTGAAATTGCAAATATTTTATTACTTGCTACATTTAGATATTAAGCGCTGTTTACTTGACCAAGTTCAATCAAAATATTTGTCATGAATTGTAAAAATGCAGCTCGTAACTTAAGTAATAAAATTGCTACAATGGTGCACAACTTACTAACTGTCAGAAGTCACAATGTCGTTTGGAAATTAGGAATTTTATATCGACCTGCACTAACTAGAATAATGAACGGCAAGAATTGTTTATCGGATCCGGGTTCTGACGATAAAATGGAGAAAAAAACTCATCTGATTTGTAACACAATACACACAGATTACATGCAACTGTATCAAAGAAATGTGTCTAAATACTGCATGATGTAATGCAGAGAGAGATAAATGAAGTTAATTTAATGACTCGACAATGAGATGCACTGTGCATAATGAAAAATGTGAACGAGTAAAAGGATATGATTATGCAGTTGTAATAATCTCACTAACAAATTATTAACGTCTGCCAAATGATTTCTTTCAACACTCATAATATGATTTGTTGAAGTGAATACCCAAGTGCGTACTTGCCAGCTATTTTTTGCTATTCATTCACCTGTCATTTCTAGCGGACAAAGTTTATTTGCTTCTGAATACGGAACAACATGAGCGGAAGATGAGCCGGATCTGTTTTTTAGGATGGATCAGTACTAACAAGGTTAGTTGTCGATCGCTACTTCAAATCTATTTCTATGCTAGATAATATATTAGCAACAAAAACTCACTCAGAGATAACAAAATGGTTATATGATGTTTACAGCCCAATTAATGATTTAAATCGAGCCACGCACAATCCTTTTCAAATCTATCTATCGGTTCGGCATAAGATCGTTGCAACACGAACACATGAATATTTTAATTCTACATACGTAAATACACGAAGCTATGCGGCATATAGGTAGGTACATAAATCACGGTGGCATAGTATACTTCAGCCCTGCACAACCATCTCCCCTTAGATAAAATGTGTACCTATACTTGCAACTAAATACAAATGACATGAGTCTCATGAGTGCACCAACAGCAAGAGAATAAATCTTTTGCAAAAGAAAGTGCAGCGTTGAAACGGCAATTCCTTTCCCTCTTGCCTCTCGGGTATAAATAAGAAAACTTTGGCAGAACGGATACAACAACCACTCTTTGTTGCCACTCATGTTTTGTATTGTACGCAACGCAGTTAAAATTATTGACAATTTGCATGTAGTAGAATAGGAAGTAGGTGCCAACACATGAGTCTGTACATTTGTTTTTTATTTCTAAACAAAAATGATTAGAATTGACTAAATGTTAGTTAACAGTCGTGTAAGAAACACTAATGCATTCAATGTAAGCGATAAGGCTTAATTTTAGTTGTGTAAGCAAAAGGTTGATTTCTCGAGAAAGCATTGTATAGCAGTATAATAGTACAAAGTAGGTGAGAGTATAGTACAATCAAATCTGATAAGAATGACATGGTGAAGTGGAAGGTACAGCAGAATTGCAGTAGCGTACTCGTTATTATGTAAGGACGACGCTACTAAAATGGCTTGTGACGGATAGCGTGCAATCAAGTGCCATGAGAAAGAATATTAATCATGCTTTGTTGAAATGGTCTAGAGTCTAGAGTGCGTAGCCTAAAGAAACCTTGGGTGTAAAAACAACTCATATAGATGATGCCGATACAAGAGTAAGAACTGATAATCAAACCATATTTACACTTCATTGTTCCCCTCTCAAAATGCACTGATCTATTTAATATTAAAGTATCAAAGACAAAGGTCAGGATGGAATTAAAAATAAGTCAACCTTAACGCCAGACTAAGAAAAGCCAAGTTCGTGCTTCCGTGAGAATTGCATGCTATGCAAATCGAAGAAATGTCCAAACATCTATGTAAGCCGGACAGTTGATCAATACTTCAAATAAAGCTCAACTCAGCTTCTATTTTTATATCACCACCTCGGAGTCAATGTATCTTACCAAAATGTAACATACTGAAAATCCAAAACAGGCTCCAGTCAAATACTATTAGCTAATCTTGTGCAAAAACGAAAAGAATAATTCCGGTCGAAGCTTTAATGATTTGAAAGAACAGAAAATCTAGTTATGTTAGTAGAAAAATGAATTGTCTATATTCATCCAATAAGCCATGATTTCTTATTATTCATATGCTTAATGTTCTTCGGAAATAATGAGTTTTGCTCTAAATTACTGTGGAAATCAGAGGTACTTAAGATTGTATATAACTACAATCTAGTAATTATGGTAAATGATTTAGTGGCAACGCAAAAATATAGAATATTCTCTCCAGAGCCATGGTCATCTGTACATATGATAAATAATTTTAGAGCTTGGTTGATGAATAGTGAACATCACGTCATTTTGCACGCCAATAATATGGATACAGCAACCAGAGCTGTCAATCATACTCTTAATATAATTGATATCACTGAAGAAAATGTGAAAAGCTACCCAAACTGCATGCAAACTGTTGGGGGATTTTCACATTTGTTATGGATGGGAACAGACAGGTTGAAGGAACAGGAATCCCTGGCCATTGGCATGTTATACATTTAACTAATATTGGTATTTAAAGATTTGCAGAGGGCAAGACCATAATAACGAGTCTAGTATACACAAGTGTATTTACATAGCGCCCTATACTCACTCTATATAAAAATAGGTTTACCTTAAAACTCGGATATAGGTATACCAATTGACAATGAGAAACGGTCTCGAGTCTAGAATGAGGTTGAAATGGCTAAATATTTCAACAAAGAGAAGAAAGTGCGTAATGGCTCGTCTGCCTTCAACTACTCCGAAATTAAGTCCGATAGATATCTAAACACACGTTGAATTGATCTTATGTATTATACATCAAATATAGGAACTGACACATGCATAGAGGATATACTAATGTATATTATATTAGGTATCCAGTAGTTAAGGGTTAGAGTGTTGTATAATCAGGAATAAGTAGAGCGCTACTGTGTAGCTGAAATGGTATGGTGTCCCATGATGAGATTTTGGTGGAAGGATTAGGAGGACATGTTTGTTTTGTTCTGCAGCAGGCAAGGAAGTATTTTGTATCTCACAAATACCCAGAGAAGAAAATCTACGTATGCTACGGCTCTGTAATAGCTTGAATATTCAATCAGAGATGAAACAAATTAGATGAATGGATTCTCAGACGAAATTCTGAGAAAAGCAGTTAGGGACCGTCTCCATGTTGCCTTATTAAAGTGTAATTCTCATAGTATTATCAATAAGTGTAATCAAGCGGGCGGCCTCGTCCGCGCCCTTTTACGTTCTTTTAAGTACCCACCTATTCCTCATCTTATCAGTTACAATATTCTATTTCCAGCCTTCAAAAGTGCCCATATCACAGCATTTAATGCATTAATTGACCATACACTCAATTATATAGGGAACACACCAATTATTGCAGAAAAACGCAATTCCATAATCTCAGCCCTACTGCGTCTTATTGCTTTCGTGTTTAATGTCCACATTGTTTTTATAATGGGTAAACAGCGCTTTTGTGCGATGCGAAACTAAAATAACGCAACAAAAACAAACCGGTAGAAAATACTCTGAATGACTACAACAGTTGTAGGTCTTAACTAATCCCAACAAAATAAAGCAAACTCATGCTATTTTTCTGAAGAATGGTCAACTGTTGAAAAGACGTATGAACGATGGGCAGAAAGGTTCTAGATATAATTTTATGCAGTCTTGCCTGACTTTCCTACTACAAATCAACCTGCGCTAACATTGCATTAACATTTTTTCACTTGAGAAGGTGTGAACATTTCAAAACTATGCAATGCTCAATTATATTTCAGAAATATGAGAACATGTTTGCACTAGTTTATCGTTACTCCAGGCATTAAGGCAGGTAGAAACTAATACAGTGTTGATCAAACAAGATTAATTATTATTATTACCTACCTGTACTAGTTGCCAAAAGTTACCTTCTTAAACCCAACCTTAAAACCTATCTAAAGGAATTCGAATACATGGGCAACGAGCATCACTATTACATGCATTCTCCACATTTTTACTAAAATATATTTCCCACACTTAATATTGAGATATTTTATATCAAACTGCTTTCTATTTAACCTTCATGGAATACTTAAATGGCATATTATCTTTGCTTCTTTGTTACCCGCTATATAGGTACCTGAATTCTTCCCCATTAAAAATTAAAAGTTTTACTTCGGGTATTTATGTCAAATATTTATGCTAGTGTAGGCACCTATATAATTCAATATGTTTTAGTAGAGTTGACATTTTTGACGAATATCGATATAAGACCGTTAGAGACATACGCAACAAGAATAGCAGTAGCGAGTTATTCAAGCGCCCACTGAGCTAAGTATATCGTGCATTAAAACAGAAAATCAACAATTTTTTATGTGAATGATACGGGTACGGTCAACCGGTTGAAAGTGTGTGATGTACAGAATAACTAGTATGTAAAAGTACCACTACTTAGCAAAGTGTTGTTGGCTACTGGCTACACCAGGCAGGCGGAATACAAATACAGCTACACGCTTATGTACTCTACATTAATAATATGATGATAAGTAATACCAGCATAATGTGAGTTTGTACTCCTGTAATTTTGTCCCGATAGATTCTTAAGATGGACAGTCTGTATGAATTGAACTTTTTTATGTTCACAATCAGAGATGACTCGCTATTCTGAGGTAACAATAGTCAAATTCTGTGAAACGCAACTGAAAATGGCATGGACAATCAACAACCTCACACCTCGTGTTGTATTTCTAACGATAGAGCAACGAGACAAAAACGAGCTGTGCTGTGCATCTCCCTGATACCATGTAAAGGTTTGATTATAGCCCCTGGCTAATGGATAATTAATTACATCACACACCTCACCTGAGTTCACCGATGAAATCCTACAAACACTAACAGAGTGCAACTCCGTTTTAACTATTGGTCCTATTTGTCAAGGGACGAGGCGGTTCTCCTCGTCTAACCCTTCCTTTCTCTTATTTCAACATTTCCTCTCGACCAGCTGTATCTACATACACAGCATTGACACCATCTCCAACTAACTAACTGTTTTGCTGCCTATCCTTCTGCTATCCAACAGTCTCTTCCACCACAATTAGCTAGTCATACCATACCCCACTCTTTAAGAATGCAAACATAATATACAAATTACATAATTATTTCCAAAGCATACCAATTCATAGATCCTGATATCGTTGCTGGATAAAGCAATCTAATCATTTCTTCTTCCTTAATATTGCAAAAACCATTCAAGACAAAATCGTTGCTCTATGCTCGTATAGGGACATAAATTGGTAAATAAGCATCAGGGTTAACTATATTTCTGGCGCCAGATTAAGTCCATATCATAAAATAGTAAATATTTGCTATGCCATTCTCTGAATGTAAAATTACATCATTTACTATGAATTGAAAAGCTTATCAGCTATAACTTAACACACTAACAATGAGCCCCAGCGCATCGTTTTGCAAAATCAGTATAATAGTACAATCCATAACCGACAACTACAAGTCATGGAAATTAAAAGCAGAAATATAAGACGGTCTGAGACTTTCTTGCTGTACCCGCATTTTATTTAGGTCTCCATGCAATGCCAAGACAATAAAATTTTATGTGACATTGTTCATAGTTCACTCACATAACTGTTTAATCGTCATGCTATGCAATGAAATGCAATACATTTTCAATTCAGGTTTTCATTAGGGTAATTATGAATACGAAAGAAGAATCCTAATAGATAAGATACACGCAAGCAAAGCAATAAGCACACTTGGTTCTTTCTATGAGCAGTAGGTTAAAAATAAAATGTATGCATTCGTCTGGAAGCGTCTTAATATGCATCAACTGAAGCTTGAGACAGAACCAGCTCATCACTATGTAAATAATCTGCACATGTGTGTGCATTCAGTTTTGCGTGGTAAGTTCACAGACTACGGAACATGTATCTTCGCCTAAACGGGTTGCTAACTTATTTTTGGATTATTAAGTCATCCTTCACCGGTTCGTTGGGGCGATGATATAATTTCGCAAAGAAGTTGAAGTTCAATCATGCTAAATACTTTATTAGGAAACAATTTCTTGGAAGATTTACAACACCTATCAGAATCAATTTGCACTTGCCCTTTAGCTCTTCAATTAGATTATGCTTGAGCTAGTTTGTACTTTTTAGATATTACTAATAATTACGCTAATTTGGTGCAACTTCTGGGGCTTAGGCACATACAACTTTTATGTACACACGTGTGTACGAGGATTATAAGTTACCATTTCGCATTTGTTAACGTGTTAACAGTTATAACATAATTAATGTGACAGACAAGACAAGTACTAATAGATGATGACTGATGAGTAAATGTAGCTACTTGAACTACGTAAACAGCACACCGACACACACACACCCACACCTTTTGCAATATTTATGTATTTAGTATCATGGCATTGTAGTAATGAACTTCTCTATTTACACACATCAACCCACGCCGTGAATAATGTTATGATTTCTTCAATTGTATCCATTCAAATGTTTGTCAATAAACGTACAATACTATCAGTATATCTCTATCGATAACACAAAATCATTGTGTATTTGCCTTAGTAAAACCAGCCGCGTAATTATGATATGATAGATTGCATTTAGTGTCTGTTCTAACAATACACAAGCATTTGACTCAACCACTTTTTTCAAATACATTTTCAGTGTCATCGTCATATAAGTAGATTTGAATGAGATATTTTTGAGATATTAGTATACAGACCCCCATTAATCCCTATTTTAAAGATTAACACACTTTCTTCAGTCAAAATGAAAACAGTCACTATCCTTAACGCTAGTAGTTTCCTGGTATCAACTACTTTATTTCCAATGTATATCTTGTTTTATAGGATTTTAAAAGTACTTATAACTAAATTGAGCTTTGAAAATAAGCTTCTTTTAAGTAGGAAATCCAATTTAAATTTCGTTTTTGAATTTAGAGTAGGTAACTTGGTAAGTATAATTATTATCTGTGGTTAATCCTTTTTTCACCACTATGCACCATGTTGATAAAAAGTACCCACTTAACTTACATACGGATTGCCTTGTGCCATGGCTAAGTGGTTTCAATTGACCCTAAATTTTTCTTTTAAGAGTAATGCATAAGAGACTTGAAAATATTAAGAGTAGTGAAACAGATACCATTTATATGCGGGATGAAATTAAGCCCTCACAACGTGTTAAACAAGTTACATACTACATCCAATTCAAAAGTACAACGAGACAAAGCGACAAAACACCGCCCGCAAGTACAATCATATCTTATAATGTTGCTGCATAAGTATTTCACATATTACTATATGTAGTAAGTATGTCTAAGTAAATATGTTACAGGTCGTATGTAACAATGAAATGGTTTACTACTCTGCTTTATCTAACCTTCAATACTTTTAAAAACAGAATCCTTTAATTAAATTAAATTTACGTAATGGTTACCAAAAATTAAAATTTTAACAGATAGTCATGGCCTACACATTGCCGCAGAGTAAATCGCCCTGCAAAGTACATTTATCTGTAGTAGTTGTCATTAAGTATAGAGACTGGTCTGATCTAATGAGCTTGCATGCGCTGCAAAGTCTTTAAAAATTCAACGTAATGTCAATTATCAATGCATTTTATGAGGAAGCTTTGATGATTATTAGTTTGAGGCTGCAGTAGAAGTTTAGGCAAATGCAAAAAAGCTAATAGTGCCATTTGCTAAGGAAATTCCTAATACTATAGTGCTATTTGGATTTTACGCTTTTTTCATGTTTAGGAAGAGATGGGTTGGTTAAAAAGATTATAAATAAGGAATATCGGCCAGAATGATTAGTGGATATATGAATGTTTCAAGTCTTTGTCTAAAGGCATTCGTTTTGGCGAAATAATTGAGGTTCTGACAACACTCTAATGCTACATATTAGTATATCAATAATATTTTAGCCCACACAGCATCTAGAGAAAAACTGTTTGGTCTTCTCCATGATATCATGAAAGAACGAATAAGCAAATGTGTCTAGTGTCTGGGATATACTAGCGTAGTCTGTTCAGAGAAGTTACACGATTTTTTCAGATTGGCATTGGTAGATTGGGATTAAATCGTGGAGTATTTGTATTTGGTGTTTTTTCTGTTGACTAACATTTACCTTCATGTTCCTTTCTAAGTTCCTACAACTAAGGTTGCATTTTAGTCCTTTTACACTAAGGAATTAGCATTTAATATACACTCACACATTTGGGCGTTAGGTTGCTACTTATTAATACTAAGGGAACTAATAAGGCAATATTGTAGTGTAGAAAGCTTAGATTACTTACGTAATGTGTATCCATTCTATAGAGCCTTGTAATTCTCGATGATTACAATCTTTGGGTTATATTCTATGCAAATCGAGAATAATATGAGAAACAATATCTACCGTGCGTCCTGTGCATGCCAACAGACACTTAAGTAATGGAAAAGAAAACATCAAAAGTTGCACTTTGAGCACGACAATTGAAAATAACAATTCTTCGCGAACTGCAAGCAACTCTCAGATAAAGAATGTTATGCCAAATATAGTGAATGCAAAAGGTCATTTGAGCCATTAAGGTTAGTGTTTAGTATTGCGCTAAAAAGATATTAACTTGACCGTCCACTCGAGTTCCTTCTCATTCCTACGTGGAACGTTAAAAGTGTGTGTTACCATTTCCAAACAATCCTCAACAAAACACAAAAGTTAAAATCCAGTCGAATTGTTCAAAAAGTGAAAATTGACACAAGAAACGGAGAAAATTAAGCAGTCGGAATCCTGATAGTGGAATGTGAGTGGGCAGTTCTCAGTCTTAATTCATGCTATTCCAGTCAAGTCAAGTTGCACTCTTGAATGACTAGACAAGACGACACGGACAGTCACGGTAACGTTTCGCTGAATCCTAAGCCACGGTAAGTCAGTCAAAATACAAAATATACATAACACAGTATATAAATTACAGCGCTGCTACAACTTCCTCCAGCTTTCATGAGACCCGGGCCACTTTTACCCACTTTCTGGAATTATGCCAAACAGAGAACATACCGTGCAAATAGTCATTTTCAGCCATTCCTATACGCAGTCTTCATTTCCAACCCAAAACTCATAAATGTTGAATGAAGTGTCTCAATATAAATACCTGCAGTCAACCTCATTTCAACGATTTCTTTCCCGAGAACCGATACTTCAACTATATCTTTCTGCTGTAGAAATTTCATCGACTGCCCGTTAATTTCAATACGTCTCCCTCTTAACAACTCTCAAGACAAACTGCACAGGACATTATTCAATATCCTATTGAATTTCTCTGAACTTGTAAGTTGAAATTTTAATCATATTATAATTAAATCTTTTTTCTTTTGCAAATGCATTTATCGCCTAACAATTATTTTGCTTTCCTTTTCCTAGCCTTCCCAAAACGCTACAATAATATTTACTTGTTTTACTAATACAAACCCAAAAGACAAAACGTTATAGTTCGATCGAACGTATCCAATTTTGTTTGTCTTGCGCTGGAATATGCGAGCATAGTAGATTCATGCAGATTAAAACAATATTAAACATTCAAAACTAGAGTAATAATAATATCATTACATTACAGTCTATACCAATGGAATATACTTACTATGGCTTAGTTGATGGTCTCCTATAAAATAATTATACATACCTCGGGTAGGAAGGGATAGAACAGTATAGAGCGGTACTTTCCACTGCAGTAAAATACTGTCTCATAATATATTACGGTATACTGTACTGTAAGCTTCCTTTTAGAAAATTAATTAAAGGACCTACGACTACGACTTACATCTGAAATAATCAACTACTTACTAACTTAGACCTAATCGTTGATCGAATAATCATAAAAAGTGACTTTAAAAAACCAATAATCCATTTTTTTTATCCTCTAAATTTCAATAAAATATTTAAAAAGTACTTAATATGATGAATTATTGATAAACCCGAATCATTTAAAAGCATGAACAGGAACAATCTATCTTTACTGAATAACCGCACTGCAGTTCTAAATTTCTTGTTAGCTCCTTAAGCGTGTGCTATGGTTTTATGGTTATGTAAGTGACTAAAGTGACTATAATATTTCGTGTAATGTTGGAAAACGAACAATTTGGGATTAAAATTTAACGATTGTAGTCGTGCGTCGTTCTTAGTACTTACTGTACCATTATTTTCAATTGTAAGTATAAGGAGTATATCTGTAGTGTGCTTTCTAAAGGTAGTTATTGAAGCTTATAGTAATACTTAATCATGTATGTTTTCAATCAACCTCGTGTATGTATTTTAATCCTAGCCTCTATAAACACGCGTATGAAGACTATAATCTTCACCGGATATTAATTTTGGAACGAGCGTTTCCAATTTTATTGCAAAATTCTGGGAATGGAATTAAATATTTCTTAGTGGTATTTCAAATAATACTTTTGTGACTTCAAATTATACTTCTTGTATTAAACAAGTCAAAAGCCATTGTTAAAATTTCAAGCCTTAAGAAAACCAATAAAACTATATAATATACCCTTTTAAACATTTGCGTGGCAGAACTTTCTTCTTCCAACGCAATTACGAATATTTAGAAAGAATATTTCGATTCTGATGCTTTGTGACTTATATTTAGTATCAAATATACAGTACATCGAACGTAATTTTAAAAAATCTTGTATATTTAACAAAAACCGTTTATTTTAATAAAAAATTTGGATAATTCTGAGTTCCATAAATAAAACTGCTTTGCCTCTAAGTAGAATATAGAGAATCTCAGATCTGGTAGTAAAGCAGGTGAAGAAAGAATGAATGCCCTGAGTTCTGCATACCATTTGAGATTGCAGTCAAGTAACTGCAGTGGATATGATAACGATCGGACAGTTTTTATGAGAGAATAACTTTAAATATAGTAACCCTTTATGTAATCAGATAATTAAGGCATGCGACCATAAGATTTCCATACAATTACTACCCATTATACATTGATATTCAATGGAACAATTTGGCAACAATATTGAGTTCCAAGAAACGAAAAGAAGGCGAAAACACATGAACACAATACTTATTGTATATCAATCCTTTATTCATTCATTAAATTTGATGGGATTAGAAGATGAGACGAGACTCTGTCTTTGTACGAATATAAAAGGTAAAACTGATGCAATGAATGAAAGATGAATTCTAATGTTGACAGACTGTCTTGAACTAAATCATGTAGCTGTCGCCAGTATACTTACATTATACTTAAATATACATGCATAAGATTCCACCCTTTCACCACTCCAACTCTCCGTATAAACTCGACATTGCACGTTCTACCACCCGTATTTGAGAACCACCCAGTCTATCTACCACTCAGACCTTTATTAAATTCTCCTGCCAATGAAATTGTAAAATAGGCTAGAAAAAAGAGGAAATACGAATTAATTCTTTCATTGTACAATTTTACCGGTAGTAGTGATTTGTACATGTGAATGTCAGAACAACCCATTATACAATGCACACACTGTTCAAATTGTCAGAGTTGTTACGTCAGCAAACTTTGGGTTGGAGAAAATGTTGTGCGGTAGATGGATTGAGAAAAAAGTTGCGGTGGTTCAGAGAAGGAGACGGGTGGTAAAAGTGTGGAGTGGTAAATTTCCCGGGTGGTGAACCGGAGTGGGATGATAAAAGTGTCCGGGGTGGTGGAAGTGTTAAAAGGGCTACCGATATAGTAGGAGTAAGATACCGAGTTTGTATATATGTATTATATCACATTCCATTGGATCCGTTCTCCAGCCAGCATACCTTTCTACCTGATTCTGTCCGTGGTCTAATTTACGTAAGTCTACCACAGTTCTCTATATTTGCAACTGGACATTGCAAATGCTAAATATTATCTTACTAGTTATATGTACTAGCAGAATTAGTTTATAATGTTTCAGTCTTGTCCAGCCTGATTATATACAGATAAGAATGGTATACTGATATTAGGTATACACTCTAAAATTGATGTATAGTCTGTGCGTACACACTGATAGAAATGCAGAGGGAAATCAGGTAGAGTAGGCTATTAGTATTACTCCGTGTATGTGTGTAGTGAGTGTGTGTCATGTGTAACTTGCAGTAACGTAATATGGTGTTAACCCTCACCTCCACTGTATAAAAATGTGAATGATTGAGAATCAATTACAACGAATTATATGAATTCGTAGAAAGTGAGATTAAAACTTGGAATTCAGTCAGGCCATTTGACGGCTATGTATTCAAAGACCTCCAGGCATTGTATAATGTACAAAATGAACATAAAAACTGTTGCAGCACTTTTATTTACATTCCATTGAATCAATGAAAAGGAATTCTCATGTTGTCCTACGTTATCTCATATCAGTATCATTGTTCCGATAACTTCGTATATGTGCTACGGACGCCAAAAAATCTCTAGCTCGGATTGAGAATATACTGAAAATTATGTCACATTACGAACGAGTATTAGTCATTCGTCCTCCTTTATTAATCCAACATGCGTTGCATCTAGAACCGAGCTCTACATATGTAGATATCGATTACAGAAGTAATCAATAAATTTGAGACATATCAGGATCTATCCATACATCACTAAAAACCAATTGGAATTTAAATTTTAATACAAACAAACAGCATAATAAAACTGGGACATCATTGCCCTAGTAAATACCTATCGTCCAACAGGCGAACATCATATGAAAAAACTATAATTACCTGTCCTTATTTATAATTGATGATTAAGCATGACACCCAGTATTTACCGATTTCCCTTTGCATTATTTTTCTTTTACACTACCAATAAAATTAGGATTTTTATACTAATAATATAATTATAACAAGAAAATTCTAGATGCCATTAATTAAAATTGAGCTGAAGTAAACCAGACAAAAATTAAACTGTAGGGAATTAAATGGATAAACAAAAAATGCATTTTTAGAGCCTTGGTATCAAAAGAACACCTTTATTAGGTTCTAGAAAATTTGACATAAATGCCCTGCTGGGTGGTAATTAAAAATAGCATGAGCATGAAAGTAAGCGAATTGGATCAATGCACTAATTGCACTTCTGCACTTATAAATGCAAACCAAAGCAATATTGTGTCTGAATTTTTAACACATTGACCAATTGAGGTCCCATCAGTATTAATTTTACGTCTTTCATTTCTAAAAATATTTTTTGGAAAAATTCAGTTGTGACGATTTCGTAACATACCTAATTCCTACTTAGAAGTCAGAGGATTAGTTGCAAGAACCACGAATAAGTGGGATCATCGCATGTCTACCTAAGTGTTATTGTATTCGCTAGGTACTAGTTTAACAAGAAGATATATTACGTATGAACTCTTCAAATCTTCGTCGATAATAATTAGTCATCATGTATTAGCATTAGCATGAAAACAGGAAATTGTGCAAGATTTATTGATGACTTGATGACCTGAGGCATAAATTTATATATAGGTAGCCACATCATTTTATCTCTTGAATAGTAGATTGGGATGAAAACACACATCATAATACGTAGTAGGCAGGAAAGCCGGTAGCTATTCCTGTGATGAAGTAGTAAATACCAGTATTTGTTGGTAACGATTTCGCAGGCTTTTCAACACGGGGTTTTACCGCCCTGTGTTACACTTTCTGACAATCCCATATACGAAGTACCTTACTGCTTGAACAACTCGTACAAATGATAATGAAGACATCACGATGATGATGATGATGGTAGAGGTACAGCGAAAACATTGCTAATCTCCACTGACATAACAAATATGCCAATTCTAATAATTACTGCAATTGCAATACTAATCTATAGTGATTCAATATTAATGACATTTAAGATGCAATTCGTAGTATGGTGAGCCATAATTATAATGAAAATCAGATTCAAAGCTCTCTGGAGTGTTCAACGATATTTAAATAGGTCTTATACGCGTTACATTACTATGTTGGATTATTAATCTTCAATCCTTTATCGTTTACGTTTTTGAAGGATAGATTAGTGCATCAAACGTTATGGTCACTATAATTTGAGCAAATAAACATAACATACGCGAGTAAGGATTATTTGATCAACAGATTTTTTGTTTGAATTCCTTGTATAATCACTATTTGCAAAAGTATTCAGTGCTTTCTCCAGATAAAATGTAAACAAAGTAAGCTACTTATATTACTGACTGTTGTGTAAACAAATACTACATTGTGTGGGATAAGTGGTTTGTTTTACTATTTAGCACTAACAAGCCGGATGCTGCTACGAATTGAAATACGTCAATACAAAATTTACTTGTGATTGACGACAACAGATTACTGCTTACACGAGTTTCATGAACGAAATCTAAGCACTATTATAAACATAAGTACCTACTTACCATTGTACATTACTGTATCCTCATTACAAATTAAAATAGTATATAGTTAAAGTGGGTTGGGTACTACTGCGAAGTGAGTACTGACGTACTTTACTTTAAGCTTTTTAAACTGTCACCTTCACAACGGATTCAAACTTAGCAAATGGAATTAAGTAACATATTAGCATGACTTTATATTCCATATCGAGTGGCTTATTCGATTAAGAAACATAGATTTCAAATAGATTTAAATTAGGTCAGGTAAATGACGTACAAATATTCGAGCTGAATATTTGATATTGTTCGAACAACATGCGACACATCAATAATAAACATGTAAATACGCTGTAGCTTCATTTAGAAGTATTAGAAAGAAGCTTCTATTATTTTGACATTCAGAAAAGGCATGATTAGAAAATCTGATTTGTCAAGCAATTAAATAACCAGGCAGGATTTTTTTCAGTATTCGATTCAGAATTCCGTGTATTCGAAATATTCACCTTAATAGTTAGTTTTTGGTACTACTACTTGTCTACTAAAATCTAAATCCAATGGTATTGATAATAATACTTATGCCACATGAAATTCTCCTTGCAAGAGAGGGTTCCCTAAAATGACTTCAATCATGTAGCTAATTATACTACATGAAGAGTCATCATCGACGACAGTTACAATAAGAACCAATTCGGAATCGCAACTATTTTATAACACCGTTAATTTATGTGAGGGACAATGAATGACGCAAACTAACGGCAAAGTCCGCATCCGCAATACCAAAATAGCACTCTTATCATCGGGATTAAAATGAAATCTTCGACCTAATAACCTTAAATTTTAAGGTCGCCCTACCTATTATTACCTCGGCCCTCTGCCTGCATCTAAATAGCATGCCGATTTCTGATCTTAAATGTCCAAAGAGTTAGAGGTTTGAATTGCATACTGTTTTTAACAGACAAAAATTAAATGCCCATTGGTTTTGACCAGAGGTGGTACTTTTGTCAATAACTCAACTCACTTTTCCTTGAGTCAGTAGCCGACTCAACTCAAATGTTAGTGTTCATAAGTGAGTACTCTTTTTCAACTCAACTCAAAAGTGAGTTTTCCCATTTCTGCCTGAAGAGAAGGGAAAGGGACTATTGACATTATTGACAATAACTCAAAGCAACTCACTTTTTCCTTGTCGTCAGTAACCCAACTCACCTTACAACACACTTTTTTACCTTGAGTCTGTTGCCGACTCAACTCAACCAACTCAAATCTATCAGTGCCAAAAAAGTGACTACTCTTTCCCAACCGGGGATACTTGCCACGTAGGACATAAAGTTCATAAAGTCCTCCCAGAACTCAGGGGAAATAAAGTCCTCCCAAAAGTCCTCTCAATCACGTGACTGTTTATAAAGTCAGTCTCCTCGAAGTCCTCCCAAAATCTATTGGTAATAATAAAGTCCTCCAGTAGTCCTCTTTAAACTAGGAGTGGGCCGAACCGGCTGTTTTTGCCGAATAACGAATATTCGGTGCCGAATCATATTTAAAAGTTAGCAACGAATTGATTGATTAAAATGTTTAAAACAGCCAAATTCTTTAGCTCTTAAATTTCATTAAGTAAAATATTATATTAATAGTAAAAATTTGGCATGCTCATTACGCCTTAAACAGCGTTTTTATGAAATTTTTGTGAAAAAACATGCTGCACCGAATATTTTTAAAATTGACCGAATACCGAACCGAATCGTCTATTTTTGTGCCGAACCACCGAATACCAAACTCGAACCGAATATTTGGCCCACCCCTACTTTAAACGCAAAAGACGCGTGCGGGACTCGTCCCACTGTGCTCATCACCAAAGTAGTCCTCCTCATTTGCCCATCACTGGTGTTTATAATATTATGATGACTTGTACTACGAACAATTTATGTATGGACATGAGTACTACTATTACTAATTATTATTGATTATAGTTTACCTACTTCAGAAATAACTGGCCCACATATTCTTTTAAATTAACCTAGCAAATAAATACTCTAATCTAATCAAAAAAAATCTGAATACAGCCTAATTATAAACTTTTATCCGAATTTAATTGGATACTGTACAAAAAGTCACCTCAATGAATAGATGCAAGATGCAACAATAAGAAATAAAAAATATTTTTACCAATATCGTCACCGTGGCCAACCATGGCCAAAGCTTTCAGTAAATCCGGAGAGATGATTGTAGGGATTCCTTTGAGTGGCATTGTTGTTTGTCGTGAGTATTCCAATATTCTTTATTGAAATTTTGAATCTGGAAGCAGCTGATGGGTGATCGTCAGGTTTTCTTTGTCGATTAACGAAACAGTCAGTGTTCCCGGAACTAACAGTGCAGTCTTTATTATTGTCGTATTAGTCGGTTAAAATTCAAATCTCAGCAAACTCTAACGAACGACAGTCCACGAAACGAACGAAAAACGAAGAAATAAAGGCTAAATAATCTCGATGTGTACGATTTGACAAATTGTAAGATACGTAGATCACTGACAGAGTTAAAATAGTAGACAGAAGAACGCTTTTAATACAAAAATAGTTACGTTTTAGAGCTGAATTAGAAAATTACAATCACAAATTACGCAATGCCGATTGCCGAGCCGAATCCACTGTTTACTTTTCATCAACAAGTACCGGACAATAATTCTGCGTGTGCAAGGCGCAAATTTTCAGGGCGAACCACGTGTTAACAGCAGCCGGCAATCAATCCACTCAGTCTGCCGCTACTCCTCATCCTCCTAACTCCTAACCTAAGTAAGCCGAATGATGACAACAATGACAACTGTGCATATGTACATGACTCTAACTATGACAAAGACAATGATAGTTGATGACAATTTATTGTTGTGACATGCATGGTCATGACCATTCCACTTCCCCGCAACCGTGTGTGGCAAATTATTAGAAAGTCGTCCGTTCAAATGTTTGGTAGAATGCAAAAACAATTCGAATGTTTATAGAATGCAAAGCCATTTTGTTCGAATATCAAATGCAAAAACAAATGTTCGAATACCGAATACATTTTTTCGAATGGCTAATCAATTGCAAGTAATAAAATCAGCTAATGATAATAATATACCGTATACGGCAACTAAAATTTGACGCAGGCGTTTAACATGTACATTTGTCTTTGCTATTTTACCAATCTGTATTCTGTATTGGAATTGGAACATATTAGTTTTTGCATATCTACCAAAATGTATAAGCAAATGACTTTCGAAGAATTAACCTATGCAACCGACATTGAGGAAGTGCCCATTGCAGGACAATTTTTTCCTAAATGACAATGCTTTCCAAACTAATTTAAATACTTACAATGTCCAAATACGGAAACTGACTTAGATCATTAAGGGTGTGCGATACCCGGCCCCTGAATAGGCACTAAATGTATTTTTGCGCTTCAGAAGATCATGGATAACTCAAAAAATAATTTATGTACAATTC
>JABASH010002994.1:0-17991 GCA_019776445.1 Tomocerus maximus | reverse complement strand
TAGTGGAATACAAAAGGAGTATTTTTAATAGAAGTTGGTAGTATTTTTGTGTACAATAGATAATGTAAGAGTTAAGAAAGTGTCATTTAGAAAATAGGAATTTTTTGGTTCTGCAGTGTGCAGCAGTCGACCAAAGCATTGTCAGTAATCAGGCAGAGATAAATAAGTTAAGAGTGCACAACAATGGAATTTCATTTCACACTCACAACTTCATATTATCACAACAATCAAGCGAAGCCTGTAGCTAAAATGCGGCGTGTTTTCTATTGTACTAACTCTTTCTTGTTATGTTATTCAAGTGACGACGACGATGAGAGATGCAGTCGGAAAAGAACGTGGAAACAATATGACAAATGAAGTGTAACTCGTAAGTGCCTCCATTTACTTAACATTTCTTACTGTATTCGCCTCTGTATTTCTATCCGTCCAAAAATCCATGTTTTAACTACAGTTAAGTAATATCAGACTATACTACTACGGGTTGATTAACATAAAAATACCCCAGTATAGAAATCTAGAGTGAAACCAAACCACACGACATGACAAGATTGAGCGAGGGTGAGGTGAGATTACAGACTCAAAAAATTCCTTCGGCAAAAACAGATTTTTGGGTTTTCGGCTTTGTTCTCTTAGCGAGACGAGGGAGAGTGGTTCTTATTACTATCTATTAGGAAAAGAAAATTGTGCAAATTATGGTTTCTGTTCTGATGATGATGATATCATAATGCAGATAAGAGTGTCCTTGTAAAAACAACGTCATATTTTATAATACTAAATGATTACGAATGGGATTGTGTGTCAGAAAAGTCAGCACTCACAAAACAGTTACTGTTTTTGTACCTTAATATATTCAACGGATATGTAAGAGAAATGTCCATAACAGCAAAACACTCGTAATTCCTCAAACTACGTAACATAATGATATAATCATAACATTATCGTTTCCATCAATACAAGTTTCACTTTAACATTTGGTCATAACAATACTAGAATGTTCTGAGTGGTCAGAAGACATAACCAGTCGTTTCGACATGCCAAAAAGGAACTATGAAAACTTTCCAGCTATCAAAATTTCAAGCCAATTCGTTAATAAAAGAAATCAACACTTTTAAGCTCTTAATTGTAAATGTAGATCGCAAATGCACTTCTGTCTTCGATTCTCTATTTTAGCCGCAAGAAACCTTGGTTCGGTTATGAAAAATTGGGCGCAAAAGCTACCTGATGTATGGATTCTCGTTTAGAAAATGGTGGAAAATGACGGTTTGGATTACAATCAGTGTATAAATCGAAATGTGTTGAACGAAATCGAAAATCAAAAGTTGGATTTTAAAGATGGATGAAGATAGAAAAACAAGAGTTATCTGCATGCTCCTGTGTATAGATGGATATAAACAAGGTTTTATAGCAATTTGTGATGAGATTTCGTGTTAGATTTCAGTAAACAAAGTATATAATTGCATGTAGTGAAGTGATATGAATCTGTGAAGAAAAATTATCGCCTTAAGAGTTCAAGTTTTATCAGTACAAAATAATAGATGATGAAGTCATGTCTAAAATTCGACATTTCTAGTTATAAATTTTAGCAACTACTTTCTGCAACTGTAGTTTGGGCCAAAAGTTTCAATGTTGTTCATTAGTACATCGTAAAATAGAACTTCTCATATAAGAATGTTGATGGAGTAAATCGTAGAGCACTTAGAGCGATTGGTCTTCCAAGTTTCACCAAAACACATAGTCTTAATGTGTATCTCTGTGTCTATTAGTCAAGTGAACATTATCTGTATCTCAGTATACTATCTGTATTGTGTCTAATTCTCTAACTTACACTTATCCCAGTAGTGCACACATATCTAAATACAAATTACTATGCATGTATATGAATTGATTTTTTCGATAGAAAGAACAGTAAACCTATCTACAGCTATTAGTAATCTTCGTCTAGAGTAAAGTAGCTGTAAGTGTCTGTTCTATCTCAATAAAATCTGTGTCTGCAAAAGAAAGCGTTATTTATCTATCCATATTCATGTGCTGCTAACACTTTGTTCCGTTTTCACCCTCTGAGTCTTACAAGATCATTAACAGTTTGTAGCTTATGAAGCCACAATCTATAGCTATACTTATAATATGCTGTAGAGTGCATAATATGTAAAATTAAAATGTAACGGACATTAGTGCAGTTATGACAGTATATGGGAATTCTTGAGGCTTGCATATTTTTGATAAGGGTGCGGTTTAAATGAAATCACTCAAAGCGCCTATGTACAGTAATGGTCATTCAAACATAGAAAATGAATTAGTATTGCATGTAAAAAACAAGTATTTTCATTCACTGAATTCAAGAGGCATTCTTAGATTAGCAGAAATGGATTAAATAGTTAATTTTTCATTTGTATTAAATTATTCATTGAAAATTAGTTAGCATGTTACATATTATAAAAAGAAAAAGTTATAATCACGCCCATTTAAGAGGTCTAGGCTAAAAAGAATGATTAATTATATTGCTGATACAAATGGTTACGACTTGTGACTTTTAGAGTGTTTACGTCTAGGTACACGTGTCTAACAATGTTTATTAGAACATCAAAGGATTTATTGTTGTTTTCACATATTAGCAATTACTAATTTTCTGGTGATAGAGCAAGAAAGCGAGATGATCCATTATAAATCCTTTAAATTTACTAGTCGAAATTGGAAAATTCGCTATCTAACTACAAAGTGAATTACTCTGTAGCATTTAGCAATCTTATCAAATAGCATAAATACCACCTAGGCTTCTATGATAATCCACATATTAGAAAGGACGAGTTACATTTGGAGATTAAACCTATATAAGTAACTATACAAGAATGTAACTACTTAACTTTTCTTTTTTTGGTGTTACACTGACATTATTGCAGTAATAATCTAAAATGGTTTGTAAAAGTTCATTCTACAGGTAAACTATAGTAATTAGTTACTATATAGTTGAAGGTGAAGTACAAATTAATACATCCTGTAAGCTTCAATACGTCATACAAAAAACGAGAGTTTATTCTCAAAATGACTCAAAATTACAGCTTCTTCAAATTGCCAAATCACTGAGTGAAATGATGACGTTCATAATCTGTCTTATTTAGTTTCACAGTTCAATATCAAATAAAATTGCTCTTATACTGAACTCAAGTTTAATGAATAGATATTATGGCAGGGAAGAAAACGTAAAGCAGATGCTATACATATCGCAATATAAAATTAGTGAACAAATTGCTTTACTCACACTACTATACAAATATAGATCTAGTACGTTTTTTGAGTATTAAATGTAATGGCATACCTAATATTAAATTGGTGAGCATATAAAGTCTATCTATACAGCCTCACTTATTATACTCTAATCTCTATCAGCTTCATAGGCATTAAATTTTTAATGGTGTTGCTTGTTAAATTCTGTACATCCATATACCTATAAGATATAAATATATCACTCTATATACTTGCAGGGTTTTCTACTTTTAGTTAATACTGTTACTTGACTTGGCATGGTATTTCTATGATAAAATTGCTGCAGTTTTGTATCTACAGATATAAGTATCTCTATACAACAAAAAGAACAGTCAGACATATTGGGTATTAGTTGCGCAGAAAGGTAATGCAGATATAGATACACAGAGTAGTACTTGTAACACTGCACTGCATTGTAAGAGTAACTTTTGCAGTTGGTTAGGGCACACTTGAAAACGTTGGTGGTTATTAGTAGTTAATGTAATTTGTAAGTCAAGTGTGCAGTTGCAGTAGTTAGATTCAATTTAGACGATGAGCATGGATGCCTTGTTGATTCGTAATTGGACTGAAAGTTCGTCGTTTCTAACTTTGCACTTTTATATTGATACAGCTCTTTTCATAAGGTTAGTATGGAAAATTGTTCAGGATAAACCCTTTCCTTTTTCAAACCCTATTATTATATACTGACCACGAACAATTTGGGATATGAGGAAAACGGTTCGAGACCAAGGTATGATTTTAAGAAGGGAAAAAACCGTTTTAAGTAGCTCAGTAGGTTATCTCCGTTTCACATCTAAAATTAATTCATTTTACACCAGAAAATCAACACAATGACGGAATTAAAGGGGAATTGATTTGAAAAATGGCTGTATCTGTAATAAATTTATTGTAGGTACAACTAATTAACATTTTCTAAGGGTGATATTTTATTTCGGTGTGTCACAATCGGTATTCTCAGAAAACTAGATTTGACTGCTCATAGGACCAATGTTGCTCCAATGATAAAGATTTATGGCGGAGTATTACTCTAGTTTGAGCAAATTGAATCCTAAATAAATGTTATTACACAAAGCGAAACACATAAATCAATCGATGGAGATGAGAGAATACAGTAAGCCTCAGTCCTATCTTCTCATTTCTCATGTGGAAGTGGAAGAAACCTATTTTTGGATTTCTTGGGATATTAGGCCTGTGTACATTATAATAAGATAGCTACTACGGCTAAAGTAAATCTCGGCTGTTCCTCACTCTCATTTTTCTTCTGCACAGCTTTATATTCTCTGTCCTTGGACTGCTTATTAATTTTAGATGCCGACGCCCGTCGTTTCGTTGGAGTAATGGACTATCCCCATCCATCTAACTGATTGCGATCCTTTGCATACCTCTTTTTGCACGGAAAAGCTGTGGAAACAACACGAAAGCTGAGTTAATAAGGTCAGACTTGGCTCTATTTCAAATTTAAACGGTGATGGCACAGATAATAAGTATAAATTGATATCAGAATTAGAAAATCCATCACTCTTTGTCATGTCAGGTACTAATTGATTCCTAATCCATGACAATTGCACGCACATTGTTCCTACCTCTACCCAATCTGCAAATGCACTTCATTTCCCTTCTGTTGTTGAATATTAATCGGAAAAATACTCCGGGGATTAGTGTTTCAAATAGTTTGTTTACGAATGATGATGAAAAGTAGGGTAGATAATAATTTTAGTCAATGCATATGAATATGTATATTCAAAATCCAATCCTCGTAGCAGTATGGTAATGAATTAGTAATTAGCTAAACCCAATCATTAAAATAGCAATTATAATGTTTTCCTTAGATCTACATGTTGTCAGATATAACATATTTTTAATATTTACATAGTATGCATGGATCAATGAAATTAAGTTTTTCACTATTATTTCATTTTCTTGACTAATTAGGATCACAATTTTCAAGGTACTCTGTATGAGTATTGTATACTATGGCCATGTGCTGTATTAATGCAAGTTTTAAGAGATTATTCAGCTAATTTAGATTAGACATGCAGTTTTACTGTTTTATCACATTTATTCATGGATAGGAAACATTGCCAAAGAGGACATTAATGCAATTTGTAGGCTAGTATGTTCCTGTCATTTTAGACAGAGCTACGTTTGTAAGGATTGAGATGGGCTTAAGGATGGTGGCAAAGAAAAATGAAAGTATTGTTTTGAAGTGGCTATTAATGACTGGGTGGGAAAGTAAAGGACTAATTTAATTTCATGCTGCAATCGCACGTATGAAAAAAATCTGTAAGTGAAGGTAATTTTAAATTATGAATATTTTGCACTATGGCATATTAATACTTTTATTGGGCACAATTGGGGCACCGGTATCATTTGTTGGAGTGGTGAGACCAGCAAGAGATTATTTGCCAAAAAAGTGCCATACCGATATTCTATGTAAAGCACAGAGTGATTATTCACTTTATGTGCTCTATAATGGTAGGACTAGTATGTTTCTAATTTTGTGTAGCATTCTAGTTGATACATATGCATCACACTCACACTTCATCTCATCAGTATTCACCCCGAGAGTTCTTCGTTCTCTTAAAATATTCATGATTCACTAAATGAGATCACCATTAGCATTTTTAGCATTCACAGCTTGTTGGTGTAAACCTCGATGATGAAATAGTGTTCCACATGTTTTGTACTAGAACTTTTATGGGAGTTGATTCTTCATCCCGATAGTAAATGTACAAATGGGGAATTAAATTATAGCATGTTGTTGCCCAAATCTCAGGAGTAATAGCAATATCATAGGTATCACTACAATTTATTATAGCAGTTAACTCTTTTTTATATGTGCAATATTAAATCTGTAAAAATCGTCATTGTTCTTGCCAATTCAATCCTAACTTGGGAGTTTGTAAACATGAATGAAAACCCACAAGAAATGTAAATTCTGGTAGTACAAGATGCATGTTTCTGATCTGGCTTACATATACAAGTAAATAATTGCAAAATAAAGAGGCAGTTCCTAATTAGTAGTTGTAGAAGTCACAGTAGAGTGCAAATACTATAAAATATCCATCCACAATCCACAGTCATGCTATTATTACAAAATGATATTGCTTCTCATTCAAAATAATAATACTTTTTAACTCACGAGATTATATCTTAATATTTTTAATAGATCTGCATTGTTTTGTGACAAGAAACTAGACAAATTACTAAATAGTTGATGCATGGAAAGGATGTAAATGTTGCAAATGCGTTCTCCTGTTTTGCAATTTTGTTCAAACTTAGTTAGTGGTGAAATGCGAAGTTTCTACTGCAAAATCACGCACATGCTGAAGTACTGCAATAAAACCTTCATAGGCGTGGGCTGTAGGAATCAATAAATCAGTAAGGAATGAAGTAATATCGGCTTTTCTTCTAATAGTTGCTTAAAATAATGCCTACGTGACATGACATGAGCATGTCGATGACATAGTTAGTAATTAAACTTTCGAGTTGCTTTTGTTGTTGGAGGATGGAAAGAATAGGACATTATGATACAAGATATGCGTCTGGGCTACTACTGTGATAAGAACCTGACTGATTTCGCAGGGTAATCTTTTGTTTCTATCGCTGTGCGTGCGTCAACTCACATTTACTCTATTGGTGGCTAAAAGTTCGAATTTATGAATGTATACAGCAAGAAGTTAATGGGTTGAAGAAACTCTTACGCTATTGTGAATGAATGTTTGGTCTATAGTTCTTAATTACTCCGACAAGAAACAAATAACCAATCTTGACTTTAGCTATAGAACATTAATAGGAAGTAAATCCCGTTGAAATAATATTTGGAATAGTTTTCATGACTTTTAAGAACTAGGTTAAGAGCTAAGATTCTTTCATTTAAGAAAAGTTATCTGCACTAGAAAAATCGTATTAATTAGCAAATTTAAAAAGAAAAGAATTTTAATTGCCATTAGTGAGACCCTAATTATTCTGCAGAGTAAATGTAAGTAATGCATGCACCAGGCCAAATGTTCTTGTAACATGCCATCACCATCTTTAATGAATCTTCAGAGTGACCGTACCAACTGCTGGTAATGACACTTTGCATTCTTCTTCTTCGATGTAGTTCAATTCCGTGGAGATACACTCGTTTTACTTTGACTTGGTTTCTGGTCATTTTTCTTTTACTTTATTTTGCGTAGCTTGGTTAGATTTGGCAATTTTTCATTTACAAGTGGATGACAGTCAGTCTTGTCGAGTTCACATGTGAAGACAAGCAGAGTAATGGCAAAGTGTGCCATTTGCCAATTCACTGTCAGTACTTATGAAGTGTACAAGTGTGCACATGCATACTGGCATAATAGAGTGCAAGTGTGTATTTTATATATGTACAATAACAGACGGAGCAGAGCACCAATTAACCTACATATTCATTGCATCGTCACGATAAAGCGATGCATTCAATTCGAAACTGAAGCCAAATCAAAGTCTTACCCATCCTATCTTTGTGAAAAGTAAAACCAAGTGCACTCCTTTTTATTATTAAACATTACAGATGGTAGTAATATGTGAACCAGTGTGTTCGGGTAGGCGTGAAATCCTACAACTACAAGTAGGAGACACATTACATTTGCAGTACCAAATTCCTTCCACAAGATCCAACTGACAAACACACTATGCTACACCAGCCAATTGAACCAATTATCAATTTAGCTTTTGCACAAGACTTTATCCTACCTGAGCAAATATACTATCACTTCTAAAGAAAACACGCTTCAATTAGACTCAAAAATTCAGAAACGACGAATTTCGTGCATGAATCTTCTGCTCTTAATTTTTAGCATCACTTTTCTATCTCACAACTGTATTTTGCAGGAAAGTTTTGTTAATGATTTCTTAATTCGTAGACACAAAGAATTACAACCAATGAAGTTAATTTTAAGTTGTACGGGATAAATGAAAATATATAATGTCATAGCTCTCTGTGTAAATATGAGCTAAATAGTTTCTGTTACTTACTATGCAATCCTACTGTGTTGGTTGAGTATAATTTTTGTGTCAAGAAATAAGTACAATTATATGCCATAGGAGTATTAGTAGAATGGTATTGCTGTTTGTTATTCTATTGATCCAAGAATTGAATCAACTTTGTGAAGTAAGAGTGCTTGAGACGCAGACACTTTTTCCTTTTGTGCATTAGCTATTTGAAACAGACAATGCCATTTCCTGAGCCAATTGAATAGACAGTGTAATAAGTCATGAAGATTGTTTATCTATATCCGTCGTATCGTAAATAATGTTAGATTCTCTTGTGTGTGGTGCTCACGCTTGATCAGTAACATTTGGCTGATAATAGTAAAAAAACAAAGGCCAATTCAATTTCATATTTATAAGGATAGAATAAAGGTAACTGGTTGGTATACCATTTCTGTAATTGTATATATCAGATTGATTTCCAGTTTACTTCGGAGCAAGTCCAGATCAAATCATGCAAATACAATGGCTAAGGACGCGGCTGTGATAAGGCTTCATGGGAATAGACTCACGCACGCACGGCACAATTCTTGGTAGTGAAATAATAACAATTTCATCGTCCGGTGCGGTGTTTATCTGTGAAGGCAGATTAAGACAAATGTACCCACGCACAGGAGAGAATACATGAGTCAAAGGAAGATGGAAAGTTTCAGGAGAAGAATTTATTCATTACTTATTATAGCTTTGCGGCTCAAGGATTGTTTAGCCGTTGTATGTTGTATCATTAACTTCTTGGAATCCCATTTCTTTCTCCTTTATATGCAGTAATTGCAAACCTAATCTTAAATTGCTCACACAGAGAATTCGTAAATTCGATCAATTAGGCTATAAAAAGTTTAATGTGCCATTTTTTCATTTTGTGTAGGGTATATGTGTAGAAACTTGTGGGGTTTGTGACAGAATGGGAAAATGTACGCTATTAATCTAATTGTGATGTCTACATATTTCCCCAACCGAAACGTCAAGATTGCTTATTTTGAGATAAATCAGAGAAAATGGTAAGAAAACATGAGACGCATTTTGGGAATGAGAATCGGAGATGATTACTACCACAAATTCAAGGACTACGCAGTATTATAAGTAGTATCTAGCACAATATAACTGCGCAGTTGATTTTTATTTAGACAGGAAACAGAAGTAGAGGATCGTAAGTAAACAGAGAAAATACTGTTATAGCTTTCTTTCAGTTTGAAATGCATTCCTGTCAATTGAAAAATGTTGATGTAACATCTCCGACGTCCGACCATCAGCAAGGATCTTATATATTGCTTCAAATTATGCTGAGAGTTTGTTTACAAAATAAATATGCATCCTATTGAGTATGCAACTGCAGGTCTAATGCATAAAGAGATCTAAAATTCAATTCAGGAAGTTTTTGTGGGAAGGAATATCTGTGTAATGAATTGAGAATGTATAATATCTTTGTTGTAGAGTCAAGTCAGAAGGAAAGACAAGTTTAGCGATGTGAAACGAAGCCACAACGATATAATGGATTGCAGAGTGTAGAAATATAGTCATTTTAACACAGGGAAGGAATACGAGAGTCACATCAAGTGAGTCGGCAGTCCCCAAGTCACCACCAACAAGTCGACAAAACAGAAAGAGTGACTACTACTGTGGCTGCATCTCTCCGAATGCATCTTTTCCTCATGAATGTGGTCCGTACACTGTAGCTAATGTTCTTTCAATTCTATCTTCGTCTTTCCTTCATTTCAGGTCTAAATTTAAAGCTTTTCTCTAGATGAGGTCTACAGCTATGGAAAATACATGTGAAGAGTCTAAGATTCCATGTACACAAACTATATCTGTAGCAATGCAGGATTCTATCATGTATAGGTACCTATATTTACCTACGTATGCTATGTGGTGCTACTAATAATACGCCTTAAAGTACAGACGTTGCGTTACGTGATGCTAATATAAAAAATTGGCCCAAGGCCTTTTTTGATGTTCCAGCCCAAATGTCAAGCCGAAACCATTGCATCTTTAGTTTACCCAATCTTGAGTACTTTAGCTCTTGAGGGTATTCTCTAGTACGGTAGTAGCATACTTGGCATTCATCACTATAGTCATTAGAGATGTGTGCAGTCAAGTACACTATTACAAGGATATTTATACAAAAGTTACAAAGCCAAGTTCTATATCCGTTTCTGTTGCACACTAAAGACATATAAGATCTATGCACCTGATGAGACTCTCTTGGGATGATTTTCAGTACATATACGGCATATCTTACAATTATTTTTACTTTCGTAGGTACTAATCATGAAGAGATACTAACATAGTGCACCTTCTGCATGCAACAGTAATAAAAGGCATAGGTGCCCACACCTAAATAATTTTGAGCTGACTATACCTGTTCAACCTTGCAGTACTTAAAATGTATACATTATTCTGTGTGATTCATATACATGATATAACCCTTTTTAGATATAATTACACGCTTAGACACAAAGTAAATGGGATGAATATTACATGCAGTGTCTACAGAATTGATTTTGTGAGTTGACTTGATTTAAAGAGATGCTCTTTCTATTTAAATGTATATTCATAAGCATCTATCAACTGCAGTACTCACTCTTCTAGGTATCTCACTACTCGACCACACTCTCTTAACACGCTATAAGCATCCAGATTAGAGGATACATTTATTTTACATAAGAGGATGTCCATTGAAAGTAACTTAAACTTGGATCTCCAATCGACTTTGCTTTAGCTCTGTGAGTCCTTGTAATGCACATACATAGTAATATCATCATTTCCACACATATTACGTAATGTAGGTACCTACATTAGTATACCTACACGTTCACGTCATGTAGGTATCCCTATTCCTGTAGCTTCACTCCAATACTTTCCTTTGGATAACTTACGTCAAGTCCAACCCTATGAAACCAAAGGAAAATCCAAGGACGCCGTCAGTTCATACAAAACCACGCTCTTACTCTCTCCTATTTTTCTGAAATACTATCCCCAAGACCGGACAACGGGACAACACTTCAACGGAGTAACATTTCTATCTCAAATATTTTATTTTTATCACATTACTCTTAATGTTTATATAATCTATTTAGATTCGGAATGCATAATGTGTCCAGATAAAATTATAATATAGGATTAGAGTAGAAAAATAATTAGTTAAATCCAGTCCAGGAGGATTTAAAGAGCTTAGCTAGAATTGTATCTGTCCATCTTGGCATCTCACTCACTCACTTGTAATCAGTTAAGTTCCAACAAATACGTCTCAGTCTCTTTATCATATCAAGGTAAAATATCTACCTGGAGCTTAGCTAGAATTGTATCTGTCCATCTTGGCATCTCACTCACTCACTTGTAATCAGTTAAGTTCCAACAAATACGTCTCAGTCTCTTTATCATATCAAGGTAAAATATCTACCTACTTGTTCGGCATTGTATGCTTTTGTAGTTCCACTCTTTCGTTTCTGAATTACGTAGTAGTAGAGTCAGTACAAAGGCATTAGTAAGATTACATCATTTCTGCATAGCTGATATAATTTATCACTCGTAGACAAGCCAATTCAGTGTTTCTGTAGCATAAGTATAACTATTAAATTACTAAGGTAGTCTTTATAAGTTAAGTCATCTTATTAGCTTCAAAATTTCCATGTTGCAAAATGGATAGAAAATAGAAATATACTATCAAAGTACCTTAGCTATAGAATCGGAGCATAATATTGAGCAGATAATGAGGATATACTTGTATATGTACTACAAACAGATTTAATAATGCAAAAAGTAGAAAGAGAAGCACGCAGAATCATGTGAATGTAGAATTATCCATTAGATATATAGGTATAATGTAATGTATGTATTTAGTATTTGCATGCTGTAGCTGTCTAGCTGATTGTGAGGAACTGAGTAGAGAGAGTTAAGAATACACAGAATTACATGGCAGAACAGATCGGAGGAGGTTTGGAAAAGTGCAAATGTAATTCTGCAAGCCGGAGAGTTGAGTTTTGGTCTAATTCGTATTTAGCCTAGCCAAGCTCGAGTTAAACAGTGAAATCAAGCAAAGCTAAAGCCTCAGTACATTTTTCGACTCATTGTCAGTCTGTCTGTCAGAAAAGAGTTTCTTGAAACTTTGTGGTCGTGCCGTGGCTCCTCTTGCCTCTCTCTTCACCAATCAGTAAGTCCTACAGATCAGAACAGTCAAAGAACACTACTGTATAATATACAAACTTTAAATAATTCCAAATTTATTTAGCATAATTCCAACACAAAGTACCACAGAGTTTATTCTCCTATATGCTTGTTTGTATTTACATCCATACGACTAGGGTATTTATACATCTGTAACAATAAAGAGGTTTCTGAATACCTTTTTCAAATTGCCCTGTGCGTAGTAGTAGACTATTGTGCTTTGTTTGTGCAGTCAATTGAATTCGCATTAACATACACAATTTACACTCTCATAATCCATTAGGCACAACATAGCACGAAAACAGCGAACATGCCTAGCCACACTCAATTTCTATACACTCTATACAATCACGTTTTTCTATTTGTTCCTGACTACTAATAGCGACTAGCCTATGTATTATTTTATTTGTACACAATACACAATGTGTCGAGTTAGAGACTCAAGTTACCTCATGCACGTTTAATACACCTACTGTGTTAATACTATGCGAATTAGTATTCGATTTGCAAAACAATTCGAATCTCTATCTGCGCTTTGTATTACAATTGCATTGCAACTTACAATATTGCACTGCTGATCTTTGCCATGTAACTCTATACTTCTTTGTATGTGTAAACTGTTGTACAACAAGGCAATATATCAGGATTAGGCAACTCATTCTTATTCTAGCGTACAATTTATTAGATGTAGGCAGGCATCTCTCACATATTAATCTTTAAATCTCTACATTCTAACTATCTACAAGTAGGTAAGTAATTGTTTCTGTATAAACTAGTGTTTTAACACGTAAATGTATAATCATTCTTTATTTCCATTTTATTCTATTGTTTTTATATCTCCTCCCATATTTCTATAGACAGAATCAAAAATTCTTTAGACATTCTTCATATCAGTATATTATTGGACGTTTTGATTTGTTTTTTATGTTAAGTGAGTTTCTGTGTTCGTTTTTCCTATTGTTTTTATTCTTAAGTGTCATTTAGTATTCATCAACTCTTTGGTGCAGACAGAGAGAACTGAGTTAGTGTACTAGGAGTCAGGTTGCTTTTAATTCTCTATGTCTTAAAAAGGTTTCTGTTGATTAGCTACATTCAATCGTAAGTTATGTGCGTGGGATTGATTTGATTTCATTAGATTAGATCATTAAGAAAGGCCAGTCAGGCCAAATGTAGAGAGTAGAAACATTCATATCATATTATATGGAAAGGAAACCACCTTAAATCCAATTGGATAATACTACGGTGTTATTTAGGTTTCTACTCATTGTCTATTGTGTTTGTGTTTGGAATTAAGAGTTGTGAGTGTTAAGAGAGGAGGAGACAGGTAGTACCAGAAATAAAACTAGATACAGATAATGGAATGGGACAGCAAATGGAAATACTAATAAATATAAATGGGCAAGGTAACTTAAGTCAGTACATACAATAGTATAAGTAGGAAACAAACTAACGAATTAATCAAGACAATCAGACACAAAGAGGGCCTTGGCCTGTAAATACAAATAAGGTGCTTTTGAGGTGAGAAAACACTTTTCTCCTTTTAGTGCAATGCAATGCTAAACTCATGTAGTCACATTATTTACACATACATACAATGCATCTAATTATATATGCATATTGTATCAATTAAGATGTACAAACTCTGCACCTACATAGCACACAGTATAGCAAAATTAAATCAGTAAAATTTATTTGTATGGAAGTGCAGTATATTTTAGTATTGTTTAGAGTGCATGATATGGGTAGACCAAATTGAATCGCCTTGTATTTTAACATTGAAAACTAAAAAAGGAAAAGCAGGGAGACGTTTGTAACGCAATTATGTAATTGTCAATAGGGATAAGGTAGCAGAACTTTGGTGGCAATGGAAGCATAAGTAACATAGACACGAAATAAAAGATTCTATATAGTAGATGTATGTGTATTCAGATTGAGGATGTAGTAATTCTTGTGAATCTTGTGAGTGTAGTTACATATGGATTAGATACATCCTCCGTAGTCTACTTCCTTTGAATCTAAGTCTGAATTATTGTTTTGTGGCAATGTTGTAGTTGTAGCAGTCAGGATTTTTGTGTGGTGAGAAAAGTCATGTTGTGAAATTGTGAGTAGTCAAGTTGCCCTGCCTAACATTCATATAGGCATACGTAGTATTTACTACATGTACCGATTTGATTTGTTCTCTTCCTCTCTAATTCTGACTGCCGTGAATTCTTAAGTCTTGTCTCATCTCCTGCATTTTGGGTACATAGTATAACGTTGGCATTAGCACTGGGCACTGATTGCAAACTATCTGTTCTGATCTGTAGGTATTTTCTTGTGAGTCTTGGGCCTGGGCTGCGTTGGTGGTACACACACAAGTCTGTCATTGAAGGCGAAGTGAAGGAAACTGTGCGCGTCTCATCGAGTTCCTTGTGTTGTGTTTCAGACATCCTCCGTGTGTTTGTGCTGATCTAGAAAACAGAATAGTATCTACATACAAGAAGGCGTCTTGTGTACACAGTTCTACTTGGCAAGGAATCAGATTGTGAACCTTCAATCCCAAGACCTCTGGAAATAAAGTTACAAACTCTATCTGTGCTATCACACGTCGATTATAATATTCAACAATAGTTACTTAACTCCCTACCTAAGAGAAGGAGAGAAAGGCGAAGAAAACGAACCTCCATTGAAAATCAAACTCAAAGTCAGTTTCATTGTGGGAATTATTTTTTCTCGTTTTCAATTGTTTTTTCTTACTCTTTGGTTAGTTAGTTGGTTACATTTTCGTTCAATAGCCTATACCAACACCTAAAAGTTCATTACAGTTCATCTATCATCAAATTATAACCTAATAGTTTCTATTGTTCCCACTCTTTTCACTTGCGACAGCCACCAAATTGCATCTTAATTGTTCGTCTAATTCATCCCAACAACACAATGGTGCGAACTTGCTGTGGATTATGGGACATTCGAGCCGGTGCGAGAAACATCGCAATTATTTCAATGGTAAGTTTAATTTCCAGTTCTAATTCGGTAAAACTCTTGTGTACTAATTAATTAAGTCTAAGTAAGCAATTTATTGCATTCTTTAAGAAATTCATCAGGTTTACATTGTCAACCCACATTCTTATATTAAGTAGCACATTTAAAGTATTTTCTTGTGTCAATGATGTCACTAGAGTTGTCAGCAATTATTTTTCTGCTGTATTTTCTTTAAATATATTCCTACGCACTTAATAAGGTAATAAAAATTGTGCTGTAACGAGTGCTTATCCTTATACTGCTGCTTTTAAATGATTGCAACATCCTGCCCACAACTTACAATTTACATACTGATAACTAAAGGAATTGTAGCAAATGATAAAGTTCAGGTCGACGAATGCCAAATAGAGTCAGATAAATAGCAATGAATTTGATGACCTTGTGAATTTATCTCCGGGCATTTTTACTGCCGACAGAATCTCTTTTCATCCACTACTCATCTTCTTGAAGACCTAATCGTAATTATTTACTCCTATATCTCAGATGTTAACAAATGTCAGTTTAAATGTTTAAATATTTACCTAATGGATTCGTTTACTACGTTTTACCATAGTATTATAGGTATACCTACTTTTTTCATCTGTGCATAGATAGACTATTCATCTGTAAGATAAAACGTTATGCCATCACATCCACATCATATCACCGCACACACAAGTGCAAATCTGACACGAAGAAGGGAATGCTTTAGGGCAATAATTGCAGAAGTCCGATAATTGCTAGTCTCTCTAATTTTTTTCAAAGTTCATGAAACTGCGGCTAGTTAAGAAACAATCAGCGATGGACCGTTGCAAATAAATTATGTGCATACCTGTACCTTTGCCTGTACCTATATTATTATCGGTAGATTATGCTACATCTATAATACTAACCACTGCTTAATATGGTTGCAGTTATATAAGTTGTGTAATCTTGCTAGGTGAATAAGGTCTTGCAGAAATAGAAAAAAAATCGCAGCGTGATACAGATAAAATTTTGCATGACCAATAGTAATGTGTACATTTCACTATCACGGCGGATACCACATACTTATTTATCATTAGTAAGCATTGGGCATATTATTATTCGCAAGCATCTTGGCTTTCCTCTGATGAACTAATATGTTAAGTTGTTACAATAATAATCAAACCTGTTCATTTAGATTTTAATATGGAAATTAATAGTTAACGCATTTTGTCGATTTTCTCTTTCTGCTATTCGATAATAATTGGTATTTCAAATCGACCAATCTACTTAAATGATGAAGGGAAATCATTTTCTCTCTATTGCTTGTGTATTATTATCGTGCCAAAGAGGTTTCCTTCGATAACCGCAATCTCTAGCACTGGGAATACTAATTTTTTAAAGGGTCTGACATTTTCTTTTTATTTCTTCATAGGAAATAGGCGGTTTGCATTTCCTTTTTTTCTGCGGAAAATGTAGTGTTGAGGCTGTGTACTTGTGTACACACGCCTGTGAAAATGCTTTGAAAATGAGCGACAGAGTACTAAAAAAGGAGAAAAGAAAATTAAATTGGTTTTAAAACGAAGACAAGTTAACTGGAATACTCTGTATCAAGTATGATTTGGGTGGAGGACCGCCTGTTGTTTAGTTTGAGCTTTAGGTCAAAAGAATTTGACCCGCCCGACTTGTCTTGAAAAAATGCAGTCGCTACAGTACTCAGTACAAGAGAGGGAGGACGATAAATGAGAAAACAAAACAACATAATACAGCCATAGAGCACATCCCACACAAAATTAAAGCACACTCTTATCTTGTCTTAAATGTCCGCTTCACAATTACCACTGACTGCATAATATTTTATTATCTCTCTATACATATGAATGGGCACTACTAATAGTAGGAACACTTAGTAGGAGTGGAGTGTGTCATAGATAGATTTACATAATGATACTGCTGAATATCAAGGTGTAACCTATTCTTATTATTATACATTGTATGCAAAACTAGATTTCTCTGATATTCGTGTTTCTGTGTCTAGTGTAATATTTAGGTATCGATGTATGTAGGTGTGACACTGGGGCCCAGACATGCTGAATTCACGTTTCAAATTAATCAAAATCCTTTCGATTTATACTTACACGAACATTTTTTGTCGTCTTTTCTTATAAGGTATTAATAATGTAGCACTTTTAAGATGGTACCAGTATGAAGTACTATGTATAGGATAGCCTGAACTTGCATCACCAAATTATAACCAATGTATGAAAATATACTTGCATCGACCACATTGAAATTTTATTGTACAATGCATTTAGTATTACTCGATTAGTTTACGGAAAACGTATAATTGTAATTGAAACTATTATCGTTGGTGGAAAATATGATCTATAGGATTTAATGAAGAGATTTATATTTGAATGATGGGGGAAAAAAGAAAAGGCGTAAATCGAATAACTCGGTTATCACATCCGTTTTAATATAAGTCTGCTGCTTATGTTAGCACACAACGCAGTTTTGTGATTGTCGATTGTAATTTGCAAGTTTTTATGTAATTAGAGAAATCTTGCATTAGCGCATTATTTTCTGTGCAAT